>LPNX010320091.1:209764-259906 GCA_001517045.1 Pseudotsuga menziesii
TCCCTCCTTTAGAGGATACAATCTGGTTCCACCAGAAAATCTCCTTCGGGTTCCACCTGCACATCATTCCAATTAATAACATGAGTAGCATCATGTACATTTTTTTTAATACAGAAATATGAAAAACATTGTGGAATCTTAAATTTGGTGGTAGAGCTAATTGATATGCTACCTGTCCTATCCTGGACAGTATTTCAAAAGGACCACAATATCGGGGTGCTATCTTAGCATAGCTACCAAACCTCAGAGAACTCTTTTTATGTCTCACGTTAATAAAAACATGTTCACCTACCTGGAACTCCTTTGGAGTTCGTTTAAGGTCTGCTTGGCTTTTTTGTCGATCTTGCGCAATTTTCAAGTTACCTTGTACCTGTTTTACAATTAACTCCATCTCCTTTAATAATTCAGGTCCTAATACTAACCTGTCCATCGGATTACTCCAAGATATGGGGGTATTGCATTTCCTTCCATACAAAATTTCAAAAGGACTATACCCAGCTGAAGCTTGATAATGATTATTGTAAGCAAATTCTACTAGGTGTAAATAATCTTCCCATTTACCTGGCTGCTCCTTTACATACATTCTGAGTAGATCCTCCAATACTTGATTTACTCTTTCAGTCTGTCCATTAGTTTGAGGATGGAAAGAGGTACTAAAGTTTAACATAGTATTTAACCCTTTAGGCAAAGATTTCCAAAAATTACCTGTAAACTTAGGGTCTCAGTATGAAATTATCACCTTCGGTATTCCATGCAACTGAAAAATTTGTTTTAAGAAAATATCAGCAATATTTGCAGCTTTATAAGTAGTTTTTACAGGTATAAAATGGGCTACTTTGCTCAATTTATCAACAACTACCATTATTGAATCATTTAAGTTTTGATTTCTACGTAATCCTGTGATAAAATCAAGGCTAACTATCTCCCATTTCTAGCTAGGAATAGGCAATGGCTGAAGTGTCCCAGCTGGAAGCTGATGTTCAGTCTTTACTTGCCGACATTCAAAGCACCTAGCAATGTATTCTGCCAATTCATTTTTCATGTTTGGCCAGAAATAATCCTTTCTTAGCATGGTTATGGTTTTCTGATAACTCGAATGCCCTGAATAAAAATTTTTATGAACTTCATTTAAAATTAACAGTTTAATCTTAGGTACATTAGGTACGTATAATCTATCTTTATACAATAATAATCCTTTTTCATTCAAGCTGTACCCTATACTTAGACTTTCTATTAAATTTTCTTTTACCTTTGCTTGTAATTTCTGATAATTTTCATCTTGTTCTATTCCATCTTTTAACTGCTCTTCCAAGTCTGTCTTGAAAGTGCTGATGGCTGCTGTAAACTTTAGCTTTGCATTTCTAGTTAATGCATTAGTAACCTTATTGTCCTTTCCTTTAATATGTTGAATTTCAAAGTCATATTCATTGAGAAAAGCTAGCCACCTAGCTTTCCTAGCATTCAAGTTAGGTTGATCCAACATATATTTCAATCCTTTATTATCTGTCATCAATATAAACTTTCTTCTGATTAAATGATGACACCACGTTTTTAAGGCATGTATGACAACAACTAACTCTAAGTCATAGGTCGCATAATTTTTCTCATGAACCTTCAGCTTCATAGACTCATAAGCAATGACGTGTCCTTCCTGATTTAACACTCCACCTAAATCGTCATTGCATGCGTCAGTACATACTATAAAATCTTTGTTAGGGTCAGCAATTCTTAGAATTGGTGCGGTGGTTAATAATGTTTTTAACTTTTTAAAACTGTCTTCACACTCCTGATTCCAATTGAATTTCTTCCCTTTTTTCTGCAATGAGGTTATAGGATTTACAATTCTTGAAAATCCTTCGATGAATCTTCGATAATAACCAATAATCCCCATGAATGATCAGACGTTAGTTACATATTTTGGGACTGGCCAATCCTCGATTGCCTTTATCTTTTAGGGTCAACAAAAATTCCTTCTTTAGTCACCACATGACCCAAATACTGAATTTTATCTTTAAAGAAGTCACATTTACTAAATTTTGCATATAGTTGATGTTCTCGTAACTCTTGTAAGACAATTTTTAAGTGTTCTTTATGTTCCTCTTCAGACTTTGAGTAAATTAAGATGTCGTCAATAAATACGACCACAAATTTATCCAAATATCTGTGTATTACATTATTCATTAGACACATAAAAACAGCTGGGGCGTTAGTAAGCCCAAATGGCATAATGACAAACTCGTAATGACCATACCGGGTCCTAAAAGCTATTTTAAACATGCCTTCATCCTTGACTCGGACCTGGTGGTATCCAAATCATAAATCAATATTTGAAAACACCGTTTCTCCACGTAGCTGATCAAACATATCATCTATGCGGGGTAACGGGTATCATTTCTTGATAGCCATTTTATTTAATTGACGGTAATCTATACATAGTCGTAGAGTTCCATCCTTCTTCTTAACAAAAATGAAAGGTGCCCCCCAGGGAGACACACTGGGTCTAATGTAATTCTTATCAATTAGCTCTTTTAACTGCGACTTAAGTTCATTTAATTCCAGTATATTCATTCGATAAGGGGCTTTTGAGCTGGGCACTACACCAGGTACCAGCTTAATAGTAAAATCTAATTCCCGTTTCGGAGGCAGTCCTGGAATTTCTTCTGAAAATACATCTGAATATTCCCTTAGAATCGAAATATCTTCCAGTTTTAATTTATCTCTGTTGTTAGTATTTTCTTCATTAATTACTGTTACGGCAAAAGCTTTACAACCTTTCCTAACAGCTCTCTTAAGCTGCAAAGTAGAAATCTGCCTCATGGCTGTTTTCCTAGGGATTCCTTTTACATTTATTAACTTTCCATTGCTATTTATGCAAGTGAAGGTTTTATTAAAGAAATTCAGGACCACCCTATGTTGTTCTAACCAATCCATACCAATTAACATATCATATGAACTTAAAGGTAGCACATTGAGCTTTACATAGGTCTCAAACTGATCCATAGTTACTGCACAATTCTTAACAAATCTAATTACTTTTCTCTTTGCACTAGTAGCTTACTGAACTAACCAAGATCTTGCAAACTTTTCAACTGAAAGCTTAGACTTTTCTACTAAATTAGGATAAATATAGCTTAAACTAGCTCCTAGATCAATTAAAATAGATATAGGTATTTGATTCATCTTACCTTCCACTTCCACCATGGAAGTTTGATAATCTGCTTGTCGGTTCTCCAATGTTGCGTTGATCCTGGGCATTGTCCTCGCTAGATCACCAACAATCATCTCCTCCTGTATTGTGTGTATGTTGGTAATAGTCTTCTTCCGATTGGGGCAAACTGATGCATAATGTGGACCATTACATTCCCAACATTTTATGGGTTCCTTTCCTTCAAAATTCTTTGTATAGTTATTGTGATTATTAGTAGATTCTTTATTCCTTTGATTGTTTGGATTGGTCTGTGAATTACCTTTGTTCCCTTGTAAATTTTTACCAGTTAAATTTCTGGTATTACTATTCTTAAAATTTTGGTTAGGTACAAAATATTTCTTTTTTGTTCAAAGTTATTATTTCGTTTGGCCTTCAAGTTGTTCATACTTTCCTTTCTACGATTCTTTTCATAACAAAAATTTGCTTTTCTCATTGCTTCTTCTAAAGTTTTCAGATTGTCATACTCAATTCTATCTTTTATATGATAAGGTAAACAACTGAGAAACCGATGTACTTTAGGTTCCTCGTCCACAATATATGGCACATACCTTAGCAGACTTAGAAATTTACTATTTAGTTCTTTCATATTCATTGTTCCCAGTTTCAGCTCGTAAAATTCCTTTGCTCTTTCCTCATAAGACTATTCAGATAAAAATTTCTTTTTGAAATATTTCTTAAATGTACTCCATTTTATATTTTTCTCCCTTATACCTTTTACTCTTTTTAAGTCCTGTCACCATATATCTGCTTTTCCTGTAAGATTATAAATAGCCATCTTGGCCTTCAGTTGATTAGAGTAGTTATAAATTTGGAAGTATTTCTTCATCCTGGACAGCCAGGATTCTGCTTCTTCCCCTTTCTCAATTTCTCCATTAAAGGTTGGTGGCTTGATTTTTTTGAATTCCCGAGAGATTTCTTCGTAAGGTTTAAACTTTCTCTTCCTAGTATGGTGATTATCTTCACTACTGTCACTAGTATAATGGAAGTTTTGTTTATGTGAATCACCATATACTTCAGAAGATGAGCTACTTACATCGATGAAATTAAAATGATGTCCACTGAATCGGTTCACATTTCAACCATATCACAGAGCTACGACCCCCCTCCAGAGGAAATGAGTGATAGAATTTTAGTTGATAAACCTTCCACTCCCATTCCACCTCCAAGCAATGTTCTTCAAATTGAAAAACCCATTCTTGACACAGTTTTATGATCTCCTAAGATTACCATTCGTAAAATGATATACAATCCTAGTGCACATGCTTCCCAATACTATAATGTTGTTGAATATTTTCCTCAAGCACCATGCGCTATGTCGACTCTTGAGGTAATCCAAACATGTCTTACACACCAACAAAACTTGCTATCAGTTCTTAGAGCTATGGATCCCAAAATAACAATGCCATCACCTTTAAACTGGAGGATTTTAAGATGAGACTTTCCCACCAACTTGATTTCCAATTATCAACGAAAGTCACTGGGAAAAATTTCCATCGTATTATTTTGGATGAAGGTGCCTCAACTTCAGTCATGTCTCTATCTTGTTGGTGAGCTATTGGTTCTTCTGAAATTAACTGAACACCTATGACTTTGAAGGTTTTTAATGGTCGTGGTTTACAACCCTATGGATTGTTGTCAGCCTTATTGATAGAATTAGGAGGCAAATTAGTATCCATCCATGTCGAGGTTGTCAATGCTCCCTTATATTACAATCTCCTCTTAGGTAGAAATAGGTTCTATGCGATGTAGGAAGTTGCATCATCCGTTTTTCATGTGGTCCAATTTCCATTCCAAGGGAAGATTGCACAACAGAATTTCAACCCAAATCCGACACCTTGCATGTCTGAAATTCGACACTTCTCTGTCTCATTTTCGACACATACACTTTTTTTTGGCGTCGGTGGCGTAACGTCAGATCTTCGACAGTCTACTAATGTGGGTTGAAGATCCGACATACCATTGTGTCGCATATTCAACTATTTTTCCTTCTGAAGTGCCAACCAAAGTTGCATAAACCGTTGAAAATCTGACGTCCTATTACCCTTGCAGCGTCGGCCGTCTGATGGACATAAGTGTCAGAGAAATAGCGGCGTCGTCGGTTTTTAATTCAGAAAGTGTCGAAAATCCAACTCCATCTGACACTAGAAGAGTTGCCCTTTCAACGCAGTCCGACCCTTTAACCGTCGGTCGTCCGACGGGGGGAAGCGTCGGAGTCACAGCACGGCCGTCGGATGGGTTGATTGGAGTGTCGGAAGAACGTCGGAAAAGCGATGCCTGTTGATGGATTTAAAAAAAAATTCCAAAGATTTCACTTACGGCCACATGGTTTCAGCCTAGAATTTGACCACTAAAGGAAGCTTGGTAGCAAACTAGATGATTCTATGTCAAGTATATATTTCATCCTTGCACATATAGTTATCACAACTACTTTACTCTTAACTTTACTTTTCGCAAAATAGAAAACCTAATATCCTCAAGAGAAGCACCCTCCTTTCTATTTATGGAATAAGGAAGAGAGTAATTACAAGCAAACCCTGCACTAGGTCTACAAGTGGACCACTTAACAAGACAAAGTCCAATCTAACTAATCCATGAACACTTTAAGAGAATGTTCCTTAACTAGAGACATTACATGTGCTAAGGGTAGGTGATTAAACACAACTTTTGCCTACACACTACTCCAAGTGACTCAGGTAATGTGAACCACATGTACAAAGGTCACGTAATCCCATGCCCGCATGTTCCAACTTAACCACTTAGAAATGGTGTATGTGACTTGGCTTTAGAGAGAGTCAGAGAAAGGTTGCTTGCAATCAAGTTTTCCTAGTTGAACACAATGCGGTGCTTCTCTGGGTGAGACTATTAGTTGGAAAGTGGAATGAAGTAGTCCCCATACACTGTCTGTGTCCTTGACCTTCATTTTGAGTTGACTAAAGTTCTAAAGGGTGGCTTTTTATAACATGATTAAGATGAAATGGGTCTAAAGAATTGTGTTTATCCTTCATATGCATTGTGCTAATTGTATAAGTATTTGCATAAGTTTCTCCCTATATAAGAAAGAGCTCTCATGCAAAGAGTGCTTTACATCCCCAATCTTAATAAGTGATGATGGAGGACACTGAACCTATAGAGTCTCTAAACAGAGGGGACCAAAGGAAATAACTAAGATACAAAAATAATAGAAATAAACTTGCTGACCAAGAGGCATTCAATACTTTAAGAATAGTCTAGCTTTACTCAAGGAAGGGATATAGAATAAGATTGAATCCTACAAATACATAACCACTTCATATAGCAAAGAGACAAAGAAACAACAGAGTATGTTACTTTAAATCATTATTAATAATGTATAGTAGATATTTAACTTCACTCTTGCAAACTCCAAACAACCAAGGTAAGCACAGATTGTTCTTGCTAAATGAAGTGGCTAGATAATAGAGGGGTCAAAATTTATAATGATGGTTAAAAACCTATCCTTGGTTGCAAAACAATGTAGGAATTTTAAGAGGTAGAGAAAAAGTTCTAAAGGATTCAATAACACAGTATACATTGGGGCCCTGAGATGTCCACTCTGTGGATCAATACATTCATTGTAATACACTAAATAATAAACTCCTTTTCCAATTAAAAATAGAATTGAGCGAAACTCCAGCAACAGTCAACAAGCATAAGATGCCAGTATATTAGATAAAAAAAATTAACATACATCACTCATTTTCATTCCATGGTGCTTAGCCTGTTGTTCGACGAAAGGTCAATCAAAGAAATCTCCATTATACGTGACATAATTCCCAGGATTCAATTCTTGCATGTGATTGAACCACCGGCTAAGAAGCTCTGTCTGGAAAACATAGCAAACTTCCATGGGATCAATACTTGTTTTCAAAATTTAGTCTTAGGGTAAACAATAAATGGCAGATATACCTCATTTGGCACATTTGCTACTTTGAAATTTCCTTCAAATTCTGGTTTTGGAGTGTACTCCAAGTCTTCAATGCCCCACCCCTACACACTCAAGAAACAAACGAAAAGGAATTGGAAAACTAAAGAAGAGCAACGATGTTCATAACAATCAATGCAACATCAATCTGCAAACAATAAAAATCCCAAAACATAGATGAAAGAAATCCCAAAACAAAGGATAGGCTGACCAATGGGCATAAAACAATGCCAAGTGTTTTTACCTCTCGATTTTTAATAAGATAGCCTTGCCCATCCACCATGTGTGAAATCGTCATTATCATGTCATATTCGGCATCAGGGAACTTCAAAGGAAGCTTGGTTGTCTCTATATCAAAAGCACACACACGAACTTCAGCTTGTTGAAGAAGATCTGCCCTATTTTCCAAGGTAACCTTTGAAGAGTCCACTTTAACAGTGTACCATTTTCCACATCTTGCATCTCCAGGATTGCAAAATCTATAAACAAGTAAAGAATGAATGTTAGTTTTTCGGTATATAAAAACTCTTGCTGCAAACACTGTTGAATGTGGACTTATGATGTAGAGACAAGCCATTCTTTGTTCAAAAGCATCTTGAAAACATTGAATGTGGACTTATGATGTAGAAACAAGCCATTATTTGTTCAAAAGCATCTTGAAAACATAAAATGAAGACATGAGTGTGTTGCGAAAATAAATGCATCCTGCTACAATTGACCAAGTATTCAAACAATCTATCTTCAAAGATATCATGCCCAACCATTTATATAAACATGTTATATAACATCTATCATTTACTAATTCAATTCAAGTAACTGAGTTCTTTAAAATCCTCAAGCAATAGTAACTGAGTTCTTTAAAATCCTCAAGCAACATTAAATGACACTCAATTGCTTAATCTAATCAAGGAATTTAAAATATAATGATCTAACATAAATTATGTAAGCAAAAAATTATAATCAGTAAGAATATATCACCTGATAAAACATGGATAACCAAAAATACTATGTATATAAGGCCATCGATCTAATCAAAATTCCATTTCTTTCCTCTTAACTATGGAAATGTTTCTCAACGCTATCTGTAACAAGTTCCAATGGAGGAGTCCAACAGTAATAGTGAAAATTACACAGTAAAAATATAGAAACAGATGTTTTTTAATGTATTCTTCCTTACCATTCATTGAGCTCCTCTCTGTTTCAAGAATAATTTAATATTCTCTACTAAACAGGACCAACCACGTGAAGGTGGAAACTCTTATGGCCCCTCCCCCCCTTCACATCACTCTCAACTCCCCAAACCCAATGCCTATACTTGCAAATAACAATTTATTTCACTATTTCACAATGCAAATAACAATGCATCTACAATGCAAATTATTTCACTCAATAGTTGAAAAATGATTTCATTAAATCATTCTTTATAACATTCATTAAACCATTCAATCATTCAACAGCTAAAAAAACCATTCATTAACTCATTCATTAAAACATTAATTTAGTCAATGGCAGAAAAAAAAATATCAGTAAACAATTCAGTAAAGCATTCATTCATAAAACAGAGGAAAAAGTGTTAATTTTTTTTTTTATAAATAAGAATTACTCAAAATTTGTTTAGTCACTTCCTTTTTACCTTTCTTCTCTTTAAATATTTAGTTAGAGTCACATCTTCGGGAATCTGATCATTGGTATCCCTACTAGTCTGCTCGCAAGGTTGAACTTCAGGTGAGGGGCGATGAATTTTTGCAATAATGTCAAAATATTTCATTAATATATTTATACCTGTTCCGTGTTATGATCTGCAACTACATGCTCTGTAGTTGAATTGTGTAGAATTAGAATTAATGTTCATCATCTGCAATGGTCTATAAAAAATAGTAGCACATTAATAAATTCATTACCAGGATGAGAAGCATGATCTTCGTTTGGTTGGTCATGTACTTCATCCTTGACATGAACGGGATCGTTACTTTCCTGCACAAAAAGGAATAAATAATTTACGTTAGTTTATTTATAAGGAACAAATTGCATGAGAATTAATAAATTATCATTAAACTATACAGTTTTCACATACCTGGGCACCAGATGGATCAGCAGAAGATCGTGCAGTATTCATAGACAAGCTTCTTCGGTGTTCAACAATGGCGTCAAAGCCATGTTCGAAGCCAAGCTTCATGTAATCCGCACTGGGAAATTCTTTGAATTGGTCGGCCTTCATATTTGCATGATGTCATTAATTTTAAAGCCTTTTGTCAAAACAAAACAAAAATAATAATCTGTATGATATTTGGATGCGGATTCGGGTTTTGCGATACTTACATATCGGGCCGCCAAGTTAGAGTAACCACCAGGCCCAAGCTTGTGTTGGCCAATTTTTTCAATTCTTTCCTTTGTGGCCTTAGATGTGTCCGAGAGCCTAATTAAGTTTTTAAATGCATTAGTCTATGTACCAAAATTGATATAAAAACTAGTAATAATAAGGTTTACCACTACATTTTGGAATGAATTGCATACCTCCATGTTCCACTTGGTGGTATCTTTCCTGATTTTCTCAGGCCCTTCTCTTTTCCATCTTCCACCAGGGCTTTCCACTCCATAGATGGAATCATTGGAGGGCGCTCATACCTAGGGTTCTTTTTTAGGTGAACCCTATATTGGTCTCGGACAATCTTGAGATGTTTTCCAGCCTTTTGTAGTACCTTCGATGTATCAAAGGTATCTTTTTTGAACAGACTAACCAAGCGATTAGTCAGATCATCCTTTAAAGCTTTTGGCTGCCTATTCTACATTGTGCAGATGGTGGGCCCGAAGATCTCCAAGGCCAAATCATTCATGTGTTTATAAAATATATCATTTCTTGCAAAACATTATTGCCATCATTAGTCAACATTAGAAAATATTATCGGTATATTAGACACAAATTATAAAAAATAACTTGAACAATCTATAATGACCTAGAATCCTCTTTATCTTTATTGGAACCAGTTCTTCATTCACCAAAAATGTACACTTTATTGAACCAGTGCTAGTCACACGAGAAGATCTAGGAAATGCTTACACATCTCTATCTAGCCCTGCATCCACCCCTTCTTCTACAACATCTATTGTGGGTGGGGAAACATTGGTTGCACCCTCCGCTGCCCTCGACGGTGTCGCAGAGCGTGTTGTCGATTGTTTAGTGGACAATATGGGAGCAGTATGTGGTGTACGTGGAGTGGTTTGGTCACTGGGAACAACTTGCCTTAACCACCACTGATATTCTCCATAACATGCTGTAAATTAAACCCATTGTATTATAAGTTCAACAGCATATAAAATCAAATATTATAAAGTTTTTATAAATGAATTTACATTTTTGTTCGATAACTTACGTCCACTTGTTTACGTTGCTGTAACAACAATTGAATCCTTTGTTCGAGCCCTTCTGTTAGTGGAACTACCAATGTTAGACAAACCAGTTCCTCATTTTGTTTTTCCCTTGTCCTTTGTAGCACCCTCAACAGGTCTGCAGAGTCTCTAATTTCACTATCTCTCATCAACCGAGAAACCTCATTCTGTAAAGAGTTTTGAGACGTTGTTTGATAAACGGTATCCCCTGTCTGCAATTGAAATATATAAAAAATTGCTTAGTCTTTGAAAATATAGTGTGCGCAAATAATTATATTAGGGATTACATCTAGGATTACCTGATGCCTAGCCGAGGGCGTGGTCTGATCAATAGATGGGGATTTACCTCTATCAGCCACCTGCAAAAAAAGTAGAGAACATTATCACAATGAACACAATATGTATAAGCTAACAAATACAGAACAAAAACAAAAATAAACACTATGCTACATGTTTTATATGTGTACATTTTTGAAGTATTTAGAATGTGAAATTACATTTAGGTTAAATGGTTGCCTCGAGTTTCCAGTCGTCTGATGAACAGCTGGGGAGTTTCCCCAGTCAATCTGCAAAAAAGGTAGACAACATTACCATCATGAACGCAACCATAAAAACGAAAGAATCATAACAAAATAAACATAATGCGTCATGATAGACATGTTTACGATTTTAAAGTATTTGAAATGGAGAATTACATTCATGTTTTGCTGTTGCCTTGATGCTGTAGTCGGCTGATCAATAGCCGGTTGGCTTCCCTGATCAACACTTTGCATGAAAAATCGATAATATTATATAAACAAACCTAATATACTAATTAAAATACATAAAAACGTATCTGTATGTCCATCCTAAAATTTAATATTACATTGGCAATATCGATGTATACCTACTGCCTTCACTCGGGTCGACAAACATCTACGGAGATGGAGGTGCCCCTGAGAGAAACCTGCATCAAAAACATACTAAAAGTTACATAAGGAAACATGAAAAGTAGATAATTTCAATTATATGCTAACAAAAATTCCTATAGACATTAAAATAATTAATAAAAGGGTGGTTAAATTGTTTGTTGTACCACAACCATACTAACATTGTTTGTATCTACACGATTCAAATTGTAATCAATAATCAGTTCTTCGTCAGCAGCTATTGATTTAATTGCACATACAAAGACACGGTTTCCTTCACGTGACTTGAATATGCAGTTGGGTTGCTTTAATGTAGACCCTGGTTGTGTACTATTTATAAACCCCGCAACATTACTAGTTGTTTTTGGCCTTCCGTCCATGTACATCGTTGCTCCTTTATTTTGAGCTTTGTCTTTCAGTTGTATATAATTCGCTGGAAACCCATATCTATGCATACTTCATGTATATTGGACCAGGTCCATCCAATCATTGCAGTTGTAACAGGGTCCAACATACTCCATCAATTTTGTACATCTACCATATCCAACCTTTATGCCGTCCATGCAAAAAAAGCCCAATCCATGCAATGAGGATGGTGCAATTCTATATATCCTCTCATTCACACAAAAATCAGTGTTTACTTTAGGAAGATCGCTAGGCACCCATTGTTTCACTAGGTGTTGGTACCTTAAGGGCACGTCAATGTCTCCCACTGTCTCATCATCATAGGAACATGACTCCCCTTCTTGGAGAAAAAAATTCATGCGTTTGTTGAATTTTCTTCTGATCTTCTGACATCTAGTTGATCTAGCCCGTGTAGACCTACTGGATGTCTCACTTTCTTCTAGCCTTCCCAAACTCCCTTCACTGGAGGAAGATAGGTCTGAAAAATACCTGTTTGGTTCTACTTGCATCGTGGCCAAAAACAAATTTGGCATAAGCATAGCAAATGTATGCTTGTGGCCATTGTACTTTATCCTTTCTACGTTGTCAAGCTTGAGACGATATGTTATGCATATGCATCACATATAACACTGCAATTTATGCCAATATATGTCTATACAAAACCTGGAGGTTCTCCTTCAAAGAACATATCTCCTTTAAGTGGTTTTTAGTTTTCCCATGAATGATTTTGTGATGTTTTAGATGATTATCCATTTTACCTAATATGGTTTATGATCTTTTCCATGTTTTCTAGGGTGCACATACTTGTTGTTGATGGCTTCTTTTGCTTGAAAGTTGAACTGCCTAAAAGTGCACAGATCTCATCTAGGACCCTTTAAGAGTCATAATAACAACTAATGTTATAGGATTTTGTTAATTCCTGTAGAGTGGATGTTTTAACCTCTATGATACTCTGAAGTGCATAAGCCATCACTTCAAAGGCATATTTCCTAGTGGTGGTGAAGAGGAGACATTTCCAGATTTGGCTACTTGGCACGTTAAATACATTTATATTAGTTTGTAATATTTGTTGATTTATTCCTTTTAGCTTGTCTTGATGATGCTTGTTTTCCCATATTAATTTTCAACCCTAAGGCAACACTAACTTGTTTTCCCATACTAATTTTCAACCCTAAGGCAACACTAACTTGTTTTCCCATACTAATTTTCAACCCTAAGGCAACCCTAAGGAATACAATTGATTAGCTTCACAGGAATACTGGACAAACATTCAAAGGTAACACCTCTAATCTTGGAATCTTGACTACATCCACATCACTAACCTTCATCAAATTGAGAATTCAAGTCTAATACTAAAGTAGCTAATCCAAATAAGCAATAAATAAGAGCGATCAGTAATATGAGGGGATCGTCCACCTCAATCATCCAAAGGATGTCAATAGCAACAACACATAAAAGACTCAAGTTTTAAGGACTAGAAAAGCTAGAAAGTGCCTTGATCAGTACATTCACCATCAGTGAATTCAGTAAACTGAAAATGGCTTGAGGCCAAGGTTAATGCTTCTTTGGATAAGCAATCAGCCTTAGTATTGTGTTCTCTGAATATGTGAATTGCTTTTAGTTGGATGAAGTAAGGTTCCATATCACAGATATGTTGACACCAGCCATCAAGTTCAATAAAGTTAGTGATGATATTCTAATGAACCAATTAATGATGGTTGTGGAGTCACCATGAATGTGCAGAGTGGGAAGGACCATGGATTTAGCACAATAAAGGAGAGTCCATAAAGCAAGTAGTTCAAATCTGGTGTTTGTACTCAGACCAACACTCAATTTGAAGCAAAAATAGTGGTCCTGGGTGATCAAAAGATGAACACCTATACCCCCAATTTGATTGGCTGAAGCCCCATCAAAGAAGATGTAGGTACAATTATCGAAATAGTTTATTTAGTCAAACTTATTGCCTTTCTTTTTTGCGTTGACTTAGACACTTTCAATTCACTAACTCTAAAATAGCTAATAAGTGTTGGCTAATAATGGTGACGAATCTTGATATTATGTTTCATTAGGTTGCAACATGGCAAACTTGTGAAACAAAATACCAAGAATCGTCACCGTTATCAAAATAGTTTATTAGGTAAAATTATCAAAATAGCGGAAGATGTAGGTACAATTATCAAAATAGTTTATTTAGTCAAACTTATTACCTTTCTTTTTTGCTTTGCCTTAGCCACTTTCAATTCACTAACTCTAAAATAGCTAATAAGTGTTGGCTAATAATGGGGACGACTCATGGTATTATGTTTCATGGGGTTGCAACATCGCAAACTAGTGAGGCATAATACCACGAGTCATCACCATTGCTTGGTTGAACACTAGTTATCTTTTGTGAGATATAGTTCATGTGGACAGAGTTCTTGAACTCTGTCCTCATGGATCGGTTTTTTTTTCATTTTTAATGAATGAAATTCATTTATGAGAGAAGATTTACCAAAATTTAAGTTTGTGAAGAGTAAGAAATTCATAGGAATGATTGGAAGTGTTGTTCACTAAGCCATGCTATTAATGAAGATTTTTCATGTTGTTATTTTCACTTCAAATTGTTGTTACATTTCATTGGAAAAACATTTTTAGACATCCCTTTTTATTTGTACAGAAGTCTAGGAAAGATGGCACATAGGTGCAGTCGAAACCTAAGAAGGTAGAACACTAGTTTATTTCATTTTGGATTAATCAAATTGCTCGTGCTTGAAGAGATTAGGAAAATGAGCAGGGATTATAACATGTTTCTTTTCCTTGTTGGTTATGATCCTGAGGTGCTAGGTATTCCTTCAGCAAGGAGATGTACTCCAAGCTCAAAAGAAAAAACAACTACTCAAGCAAAGAACATGATGGAGAAAAAGACACGAGTGAGGAGTAGAGAAAGGGTAAGATTCATATGGAGAAAAAACCTAGGGTTGTTATAGATATAGAGGAGAGACATGAATGTTAAAAGAGTAAAAATAAAATGAAAGGAATAAAGTTGGAATTTTTTGAATAAAGGGTGGAGGTTAAGAGACCTAGGACTAGATTAGCAACGAAATGGCAAAAATATGTGGAAGAAGATACATCAGAGACTCCACTTGAGCAATCTATCCAAACAAAGAATAAAAAACTCTCCAAAGTACAACCATATTAACGGACATAGAGTGATGATCCAGAGGTGAAGAAGGCAAATATACGGTTAAAAGAAGCCCCGTTGATGATTGTTCAGTTGCAAGAAGAAGACATAAAACATAGGTTTGAAGTAGATGGAAGTCTAGACCTATATGAAAAATCTTTGATGGATGTTAGAGGGATGCTAAGGAGAAGATTCCCATTACATAAACAAGTTCAAAATTTATATAAGCATAACAGATCCCTTAAAGCAGAAAACAAAAATATGAAGAAAGAGTTGCAAATGTTGAAAGATGAGGTCAGTGCAGGTAATCTAAAACTTCTTGTTGAGGCAAGAGATAAATTTGATGAAATTAGACCATAACATGCTTAAATTTTAGTATTAGAGCCTTGGAAAAGGTTTGAAAGCGTCCAGACAAGTTTTTGCACAAAAAAATGCAGTTTTCATAACTGTTGCAGTGCCAACAGTGTAAAAACAACGAAAATTCTACAAAAGTTCTGAAGGTGAAACTTTTGTAGCGCCTGCAGTGTAAAACAGGGGAAAATGCTACAAAAATTCTGGAAACACAGTTTTGCAGCACTAAAGGCTAGAATTGAATAGGGGACATTGCAGAAGTTTCCAATTTTTCTCTAGCTCAACTAATAGGTCAAAGATTGACTTTTATATGGATAGATTTTTACCAAATTAGTATGTTAATCGTGTTTGTAAATATTTTTCTTTCAAAGTAACTAAGGGGTTTAATTTAGGGTTGAGTTCTAAAAGTTAGGGGAATAGTTAATGTATGTTATTTTGTAACTATTCCTAACATACACAACCTTGAAAGGAAACATCTCGATGGAATAATGAGAAGTCTTATAAACAAATTACAATTAAATGTAAATAATCTTCCCAACTATTAAAGACACCATCCACATCTTTCTTTTGATAGATTTAATACAAACAATTTAATACTATGAATACAGTAATAAAAATCTCCTAACCAAATACTATATTTTTACTTTTATAATAAATTGCTATTGGATTCATTATTGTTTTTCATAACTTAAATTTAAAACCCATTACTCATTATAAGCCAATCCAATGGCTCTATATCCTTAAGGAGTCTAATATGATCTCAAATAATTAATTCATAGTTGGAAAATAATTAGTTCACACTTGAAAACTAAGGACTTATTCCTAAATCATATCTTTTGTGAGATATAGTTCATGTGGACAGAGTTCTTGAACTCTGTCCTTGTGGACAGTTTTTGTTTGACGATGATATTAACAGGACTTTGGGCATGCATCCTAGTTTGTCACCCCAATTTTCCTAACCCCAATCCTTGAGGGTTTTGGCATTGAATTATTGACCTTAGACCCTTCCCGTAATGGCTGTCTCTGATGTATTCTCCAACTTGTTAAGGTGTATAACTACCCCAACCAAGAAATTGTTTGCTTTGCCTTGGTTTTTTAAAAGTCGCTACTTATTTCAACTTCTTTGTTCCCAAACTTTTGTCCCCGAACTAGTGTGTTTTTCAAGGTCCTGGCTTTGAGAGGATCTGTTCCCTATGGTATATTTTTTATTGATCCAAGGTCGTTCCCTAGATATGGTACCGCTCTCTGCCTTAAGACCTGCTCTTTATTGGCACCGCCAGAATGGGTAACCTGTGGTGGGGCGAGTGATTGGCACCCCCTTATTACTTTATTTATTACTTTCCTTTCCTTCCTTATGACTTTCCTGAGCTGGAAACATGAAAATCAACCCCTACCACTTATTTCTCTTTCCTTCTAAAAGATTAAGGGCTTCTATTCCCTACAGTATCTGACCTTACCGGTTGAATATGAGGATGAACTGGTCTGATGAATTAATATCTCCTTGTGAAGTAATACCTCCTCATTGTGGAAGTCTTTATTCCCTTATTATTCCCATAATATAGTCTAACCTTCCTTACCTTAAGAGGGGTTTTACTAGTTGTAGTCAGGGGCCCCAATTTCCTAGTTCTATTTTAACCATTCGATAGGTCCAGATAATTAGTCTCTTAGAAGTACTTCTTTGATCAAGCCTGTCTGTGCAAAACTAGAGAAATTGCATAATTACATCTATAGATGCGCTACAAAATGAATGATAACTATAATAGTGATTCATAGATACGAGAGTGGGTGAGGCGCGAAGCCCTATTCTAAGTTCATGACCCGAACAACGAGTTTCTCATTTGTAAGGTGAGAAGGTTTGTAAATTGAATCCCTGGATAACCCACTAAATGAGGAGGGGTCTGTCTGCATTCAAGCTTGTCCCACAAAGGAGCAAACATCATAGTGCGCACAAAAAACCCTTGTCACCCAAAAACCCTTGTCACAGGATGCCCAAAAACCATTGTCATAGCATGCCCAAAAAAAGGAGGTCATGATGCTTACCCGTTGAGCCATGAGCTCCAAATCCAAAACTGGAACTCCAAAACGTGAACCGTGTGCTCCAAATTTGTACCCTCAACTCCAATTATCAATGGTGAGCTCCAATTCTCAACCCTGACCTCCAATTATCAACCGTGAGCTCCAATTCTAAACCTTGTGCTCTAGCGGACCTACTCCCAAATTCACAAAAACATCCAAATTGAACTGAACTGTCCAAAACGAGTTGCGGCAATGTCCAAATACACTTGTCATTTGTTATTATATATTATTATATATTATATGTTTTTTATTTTTATTATATATTATTTTATATTATTAGTATTTTATTTTTATTATAGGTTATTTTATAATATATAAATTTGCATAATAGTATTAGTATATTTTTATTATATCCTAACTTGAATAAAGAACCTTCACATTAATGAGGGAAGAACCATCTACATAACGAAACATCCCTATCTTGGATAAATGAAAATATATCTTTGAAGGATGATTTAAAAGTTGAGCATGTGAGCATGGTGATGATGATGATGATGATGTTCATGTCGATGATGACAATGATGGCGATGTTGTTGATGTTGATGATGATGTTGATGATGTTGTTGGTGATGATGATGATGTTGATGACGATGATGACAATGATGATGATGATGATGATCTTGATGACGATGATGATGATTATCATCATCATGAGGATGACGATGAAAATGATGACGGTGATGATGACGATGATGATGATGACGATGACGATGACGATGACGACAATGATGATGAAGATTATGATGTTGATGTCGACGATGAAAATTATGATGATGATGATTATCATCATCATGAGGATGAGGATGATAATGATGACGATGATGATGAAGTTGATGATGATGATGTTGATGATGATGGTGATGATTATGATGTTGATGAAGACGATGACAATGATGAAAATGATGATGATGATGATGATGATGATGATGATTATGATGCTGATGAAGACGATGATTATGATTATGACAATGATCATGATTATGATGATGATGATGATTATGTTGATGATGATCATCTTGATGATGATGATGATGATTATCATCATCATGAGGATGACGATGATGATGAAGATGATGATGATGTTGATCGTGACAACGATGATGATGACGATGATGATGAAGATGATGATGGTGGTTATGATGATGATGATGATGATGATGATGATGGTGATGAAGTTGATGATGATGATGTTGTTGATGATGGTGATGATTATGATGTTGATGAAGATGATGATGGTGATGATGATGGTGACCATGATGGTGATGATGATGATGATGGTGATGATGATGATGATGATGACGATGATGGTGATGAAGTTGTTGATGATGATGTTGATGATGATGGTGATGATTATGATGTTTATGAAGATGATGACAATGATGATGATGATTTTTTTTCAGGAATAAACACCCTTATAATCGAGGGTTTGGGGTTACCAACGTACTCTTAAAACTTGCAGACAATCAGCTTTAAAGTACAGAAAAGAAATAGGAAGATATAATGGACTCACCCGATTAACGATGGTTGATCCAAGCTTTGTCTTCTCCCGCTTTGCTCCTCTCCAAAGATTTCAAGGATGCACCTCCTTCACCTGCAAAGAGAAAATCCTCCAAGTACAATCTTATACATATATATATGATAGGTTAGATAAACAATATATAGAGTGCTTAATCATAAATATTCATCAAACCATGATACATGAAAGAGAGTCAACACAAATTTGGAAGAAGGATTCTCTTTATTAACAATAGTGAATGAGATAAGTGTACAACCCAACGCCTGAAACAAGGACTCCTCTACAACCAAAGGATTCTGAGTTCTGCTGCTCCAAAGAATTTTGAAGATATGCCACTAGCATAACTTTGCTCTCCAAGTATGATTGATTAATGCCCTCCCTAAGGCCTCTATTTATACTTAGGAAAATAGAGCAGTTTCGAAGGTTGAGGAGGTTGAGACAGTTAAGATAGTTAATGTTTAAGGCTTAACAAATCTCCATTAATCATGTTTTATTATTTTTAATGTCGAATGGAGGCATACACGAGTATTGATA
Source organism: Pseudotsuga menziesii (assembly GCA_001517045.1). Lineage (NCBI taxonomy): Eukaryota > Viridiplantae > Streptophyta > Pinopsida > Pinales > Pinaceae > Pseudotsuga > Pseudotsuga menziesii. The sequence continues at coordinate 229,250 of LPNX010320091.1, forward strand.
CTGGCAACCCGCATATGACACACAAGTTGCTATAAGGGAAACCCGTGTACGGATATGTATGTGGGTTGCAATGACAATACCCGCGTACAGTACGTGATATGCTGTGGAGATAGTCGTGTATGTACACGAGTTGCCGTGGAAAGAGTTGCGTACAACAATCAACATGTAAAAAGGTAAAAATGGCAAGCTAAGTGGATAGTGAATGCATCTCATGTCATGCCCATATATAGTGTTTTAGGCAACCTTCAATCCATAAGTGTCCTTTTGTGTGCCAACAAATGCAATGTCGGCACTCGGACGGAGAAGTGCCATTTGGGTTGATAACAAATTCCCCCTAATGTGTGAGGTCAGAGGGAAGCGATGGCTGAAATACATTATAATCTTTATCTTTGGAGAACTCAGAAATCCAATGGAGCAGAGGTAGTACCTGAAACAAATACATAATAATGTCATATACAAAGTCATATCTGAGGATGATATGTTCAATATACTGGAACACTAGCTCCTTTACAAATGTTTGATTACATCAGATAGTACATGTACAAGACCACATATATTACAAAGGTGGATTGAAGCCACAATATACAATAATGATGAGTCTTCAAATATCTGGAAGCTGTGTACATAAGTAGAACATAATCTTGTGCAACTTAGTCCATAGCGAGGGAACTAAGGTCTTCATAAACAACCCCAAAGAACCAATACAATCCAAGCCATGTGAATAAATGTAGGTTGAAGTCAAACATGGAGCGGATTCAACAGATTGTCAATCAATAGGTGATAATCGACAACTGAAGCAAAGGAATTCACCAATGATGAAAGTGAATCCTGAGGTACGATCGTCAAAACTCTAGGTCTTCGCCATCAGGAAGTACTGATGCGGAACCATACTTTGATAAGGAAGGCAATAGATCCTCCAATGGATCACAAAAGTGACTAGGAACTGGGTAAAGGAAGGGAGACACAAGTGATAACAGATATGACAATGATGGGATCAGGATATAGATCAGACATTGAGTTAAGTCCTTGAATAGAGAGCATGACACAGAGATGACCCCAAGGAAACTTATAACTTTATAGATAGAACAACTAGACTTATTTTTCATGTAGGAGACATGATCAGATTCCCTAGGTAGAACTGATAAGAGGAGGAATAATAAACTCGAAGTAATAGCTGAACTGAAAGTGAACACTGAGACATGGGTATCGGAAAAGACAAAGATTGCTATGTTCAAGGATGACATGTTGCCACTAACTAAAAACAAGAGAAAACTTCTTCCTTACCTTCCCTATTAAATTTTAACGAGTCCAGGAAAGTAAACTCGGGTCTCTCTTCATTTTTTAACAAGCTTGAAGAGAAGAGGGAATATTGCTTGATAGTGTCACTGATTCATGGATTTAATGAACCCAAACTAGTACATGCTCAGTCAGTGTTTTCGCATTTAGAGAGTCTAAAAACTCCAAAGAAGACTCCAGGGGGGTCCTTTTTCGTCCAATTTAGTCTCTTGAGGCCGGAAAAGTATAAAACATACCACAGAAGAACTCTCTTAACTTCCATAGAAGAAAAGGTGAACCTTTTTCATACTTAGTCAGGGAGGTACGAAAAAGGTTAAATTGCCACCTACCCAATGCTCCTTCAAGAACAACATATATAGCTTGAGTTTTATGAGTGTGAAGGAAATCAAGATCACTTGAAAAGATCCATTTGAGTACGAGAAATGGGGCTTACAACAATAAACTCAATGCTTTGTTCTTTTGTGTTTAACGAGCATGACAAAGTCATAAAGTACACTCAGAATCTTTTTCATGTTTAGGTCCAGAGCACGAAAAAGAGAAAACTAAGCTCATACCGGGAGTTCCTTTTCTATTAATTTAGTCCCTCAGGCCCGGAAAAGTGATAAACTTATGCCTGAGAATACTCTTCTCAATTCTGTAGAAAAGAGAGTGATCCTTTCTCGTGCTATTCTGCATGGTCCGAGAAAGAGATAACCTACCACTAATGCGGATGCCCGTTCACATATTCTTAACGAGCTTGAACAGACAAGTTAACTCGAAAGTCAAGTCTGTTTTGAGGAGTCATACCTGGGCCTAAAGAAACTCCATAAGGGTGGGGAGTCCTATAAAAGGATAGCTTGTAAAAAGAGACCATAATGAGGCTCCATTTGGCGTGAAAAATAGCTAAAAGGATTCCCCTATACCTAACACAGCTGCAACATGAGTATCGAAAGACAACATAGGTTCTAAATGGGGATACTCATGAGAGGAAGGCCCTATCCATGGAAGAACGATGGTAAAGACAAGGAGCTAATGGTTAAATGTACCATAGTCCGTAGTTAAAATGTTGATTACTAAGTTTCAGATGGAATCAGTATAGATGCAAAATGCATGTGGAATGGCATGAAACCATCTTATATGATGAAAAAACATTTTAGAATGATGAAAAACCTATTACAAGGCCAAAAGAGATGGGATTAGTTTGATAAAATATGAAATATGGGCCAAAAACCCACTTAAGAAATATAATTTCTATAAATAGTTCAAAAAACTAAATAAAACTCACCATTTTGAATTTTAGCCATAAGAAGCAATTTTTTACCTCTACGTTCATTTGATCGATGTGGACATCTGGTGAACGAAATCCAATTCCGCAAGTGTTTGGTAAGACTAGACCCCAAGCTCTTCATTTTGATCCTAGCAAATTTCAAATTTGAGTCCCAATTTCATATTTTTGAGCGCCCTTAAGCAAGGAACGTTGTGTACGTGGGTTTGCTATATTGACACTCGCATACACGCATTCTGTACATGGGTTGTCTAAAAGACAGTCATGTATAGTACGCGATATGTCTAACTAGACAATCGCGTACGCTGCGTGGAGGGTAAAACAGATATATAGAGTCAAAATTTTGAATTTTTATATGAAACTAATGCTTCATAATGATTGTTTTGCTAGGTGTGAAGATGGTGCTTGAGTGGAGGGAGCGTGAGCATGAAGATTTGGATCAAGAAGCACTCCAGGATGCCCCTATTGTGGATGTTTTATGTTCAAGTGGGTTGTTGAAATTATTTTGCACATCACATATGCAGGCCAATGTCCATCTGCTAGAGTTCATGATAAATTATTGGGATCATGAGTTGGGCATGTTCGACCTTCAAGGTGAGTCCTTGGAGATTACTTCTGAGGATATCTACTTCATTGCTGTCTGTCATGACGGGGGTCTCCAGTCAACTTGGAGGGCACTGGCAGAGGTGGTGATCCTCTAAGTGTCCAAAACTACATTGATGTATACTGCGCACCGGGGACCCAAAAGAGAGGGAGTTGCATCCCTATTAGACATATACGTGATCTTCCCTTACAAGTTTTGACAAGTACCATAGTGAGGGTTGCGGTATCCTCTTCTCTTAATCTCACTACACGGAACCAAATGAGGTTGGCAGTGGACTGTATGCAGGGGGATTTATATGATTGGTGCTCGGGAGTGATCCCGATTTTAAGAAAACAACTTTCGGACTGCAAGAGAGGAAGAAGGAAGAACTTTTGATATTCTAGCATTCTGGTGGCCTTCTTCTTCTTCGAGAGTGTCGGGGTTGAGCCCTGCATTACCCCTACCGATTAGATCTCATCGTCAGCATAGGCTGAGCATATGGGGAGATATATTCCTCCACCAGGGAGGAGGTGGCTCAGTGCAGAGTGTATACGATGATGACTTCTACTTATGGTGGGAGCGGCAGTTGCTAGCATTGGAGCAGTTTCCATATGCTAGGATGGATTTTCGGGGTGATCCAGACCTTGTCCTCCCTCCAGGAAGAGCATGGGGAGAGCTAGGTAATTTTTAATTTTCAATTTTTAATTTTTTTATGAATTTTAAAATATAGGGATATATACATATGTATAAAAGTTCTAACCCTACAAACATGTCAAAATGCAGATATTGGACCGGTCCGCCTTGAAGGGAATCCATGTATGTTTGTTCGTCCTATCTTAGGCGAAGACCAGGGGCTTATCAGGGTTCTAGAGGGGAAGCTGGCCAGGCTTACCCAAAGAGTACCCACTTTGAGGATTGAGCACATCCCAACCATCATGCAGGAGTATGTGGTTGGAGTACCACCCGTCTGGATACGCCTTTTGAGGCGGGTAGCCAGAGCTGTTTTAGTGTACATAGATGCTGTTGAGGCTGCCGAAGCTGAGGAGGCTGAGGAAGCTAGAGTACAGGGAGACCGGTGGGACCAGGGTGGTCCAACATAGATCTAGGGCATTTTGATGGACTATGATCCATATTTTTGTATATTATACAGTTATGACTGGATCTAAGGATCAAGAACTCGACCTAGATATAGACAGATATTCATATATATATATATATATATATATATATATATATATATATATATACTGTCGATTATTTTACAAATGTTTTTTATGTGTATGCTGTATATTTTTATGAAATATGTGTTAGATGCCAATCCAAAATGTAATTAGCATATGCATCAATCAATGAATTCTGATTTCTTGGAATGTAATTGAATGTAATGAACTCAAATTTCTTTTCAATAACCTAACTTACATGAACTGACTCAATAGAATAGGGTTTCGCACCTGATAAGCTCGATTGAGCTGGGAAACCACCAGTTGAGAGTCCATTCAGACTTCCAGCTGAGTGATACCACGTGACAAAGCATCCCATAGAAGCTCAATTACAGCCCTATACTCAGCAACATTATTAGAAGCAGGACCTAAGCAAGCGCCTCCCGACGCGACTAACTATCCCGAGGGAGAATAAATGACCCATGCTGCTGAAGAAAGATTACAAGTGTGGCAACTGTCACCATCAGCTAAACCTACGTACCTCTCGGAAGACATCTGCAATAACCAGCAGATGGTATAAAAAACACAAACCGATGAACTAGTGTACATAAAAATACATACAATAAAATACAAGAAAAAGTGCTAAGCCTAAGCACAGTACTTCTTTATATAGAGCCCATTTCTAGGCTTAGGCAACTTATTCCCATCAAAATCTATTAACTCATATGCTCCCTTCTTTAAGACCTTCGACATGACAAAAGGCCCTAACCACATGGCCTTGAATTTTCCTTCCCCCAGGGGTTCTTTGCCTTGGTCCCAAAGCAAAACAAGTTCCCCCTCAGAGAAAATCCGAGGTTTGACCGACTTATCATATTGGATTTTGACCCTATTCTTGTGAGCTTGATTTGCTGTCAGTGCATCTCTATGCTGCTCATCCAGGTGTTCTAAGTGTACTAGACATTCTTCAAGCTGTGTCGTATCGGGTAACACATGAATAGCTATTTTCAAAGATGAGATTTCACATTCAACTGGGGTAACGGCTTCCACTCCATGAATGAGTTGGAAGGGGGAGAAACTCATAGCAATTTTTACATTAGTTCGGTATGCCCAAAGAGTAGGGTATAGCATGATATGCCAGTTAGAACGGGCTACATTAATAGTACATTTGAGGATAGTCTTCAAAGTCTTGTTAACAGCCTCAACCTGATCATTTACCTGAGGATAATACGAAGATGAATGCTCTTGCCTGAATCCAAGCATAGTGGTCAGTTCCGTCATCATACTATTTTGAAAATGACTGCCATGGTCAGTGACAATCACCTTGGGTATACCAAACCGTGCTATAATCTGATTGAATACGAAGAAAGCTGCTATTTCCCCATCGGCTTTAAAGGTGGGCATTGCCTTTGTCCATTTCCTAAAATAGTCCACAGCGACAATGATATATTTATGCCCCCCAGCTGAGGCTGAGTTGCATGTCACATAATTAATTCCCCATTTCGTGAAGGGGTCCACCGAGACAACGGGAAACAACAGAGCAGGATGTGACCACAATTTTCTGGTGTAAAGTTGACAGGGATGACAGTGCTTCACCGCTTCCACACAATCTTTGAAGATTGTGGGCCATAAATAACCAGCACGTAATATCTTCTGGGCCGTTGCTAACTCGGGTAAATGACCCCCACATGCTCCACTATGGGAATCATTCAGGAAAATCTCCGCTTCCTCATGGGAAAGACATCGACGCAAAATGGAATCTACCCCTCTTCGATATAAAGTATCTCATATGATGAGGTAGTTCTTAGCATGAAGGCGTAATTTACGTCGTTCCCGCGAGAAAAATGTAGGATACTTCAAATTCTGGAGATAAATAAGTATATCTCCATACCAGGGGTCAAAGGTGGCTATCAAGAAGATATGCTCATCTGGGAATGAGCCATCCTCAACGACTACATCTTCTTCCGTTGGAAATTCTGCCATAAGCTCAAAAAAAACTAAGGACTTTTTAGACTTAGCAGATTGGAAATCCAAGTCAAACTCTTGGAGAATGACTATCCATTTGTTGAATTTTCCCCCAACAATCTGTCGGGACAAAACATACTGAAAAGGATTCACAACTGCTACTACTGTTGTAGTCCTCAGAAAAATGTAGTGACGTAACATCTGAACAACATAGATAGCTGCTAAGGCCAATTTCTCTATGTGGAAGTACCTGAGTTCAGGCTCGGCTAAAGCACGGCTAAGATAGTAAATGACATGCTCCTAGAGATTATCGTTTTCCTAGACTAGGACTACCCCAATGGTCGACTCGGACGCTGCCAGATACAATATAAAATCCCTAGAGTAATCTGGCGGACGCAGTAAAGGTGCCGACAACAAAGCTATTTTCAATGCCTCGAAAGCGAGTTGTGCAGTTTCATCCCATACAAATGGGGTGTCTTGTTTTAACAGGCGCATGAAACCCTTGGTAATCTTGGCATAGTTAACAATGAAACGTCGAAGAAAATTAGACTTTCCCTGTAGGCTTTGAAGTTGCCTAATAGAACAAGGAGGAGGCAGATTTACAATGGCCTCTACTTTTAATGGATCCACCTGAATTCCTCTATTAGAGACAATGAATCTGAGCAGTCTCCCTAACTTGACATAGAACACGCACTTGTGGGGATTCAAGCGGATCTTATAGTATCTGCATCACTCAAATATCAATCGTAAGTGATCTAATCCTCTTACGAGAATGTGCAGGCAGATCGTCAAGGTAAGGTTCAACAATGGATTTTATATCATGGAAGGCAAAGTTCATTGCCCGTTGAAAGGTTGCCCCAACATTTTTCAATATGAAGGGAATTTTTTTGTACGTGAAGGTACCCCAAGGACAAATGAAAGCAGTTTTATGTTGGTCTTCTGGTTTTATTTGAATTTGATTGTATCCGGAGAAACCATCCATAAACGATAACACTTCACTTCCTGCGCAAGCATCTATAATATGGTCTATAAATGGCATGGGATAGTTGTCCTTAGGACAGGCTTTATTCAAATCTCTGAAGTCAGTATAGATGCGTATGGTCCCTTGCTTCTTATCAACAGGAACAGGATTGGATACCCATTCCGTCAGAGCTATAGGATAAATGAAACCGGATTTCAACAGCTTTTCAACTTTAGCCTTCACAGCCGCTGCTTTACGCGGATTAACAGGTCTTAACTTTTTCCGAACAGGTTTAGTGTCAGGGTATGTTCGGATCTCATGTTCAACTATCGATGGATCAAAGTCTGGCATCTCCTCATATGACCAAGCGAACAGGTTTAGTGTCAGGGTATGTTCGGATCTCATGTTCAACTATCGATGGATCAATGTCTAGCATCTCCTCATATGACCAGGCAAAGACGTCGCAGAATTCCTTGAACAAGGCCGTATAGATTGCAATCTCTTCAGGAGAGCAGTTTGCATCTATATGTATATTTTCCATGACATTAGGGTTTACAGAGATGTTAATAGGGATAGTGGCGGAAATATTTGCCATATTCCCCTCGGCAAACATTCCTTCCCTAGGTAAGGGATTGATGGGTGTATCAACATCATTTGATAGTCTCATATGAAACTCTTGATTTGCTATCCTGCTTAGCTCTAGAAGAAAATAGGATCGATGGAGAATATCTTCACAGATCTTACCACGTCCACACATGGCTTCTAGAATGGCTTCATCAGAAGGTAAAACCATATCTAATCAGTCCGTAGAGTTCAAAGAGTTTTCTGCCCAAGCGGGCAAATAGACTTCTTCCAAGTCCTCTGAGACTGTGAGAGGGTATGGAATGGGATCAATAGTGGTTTGGGTGATAGCTTGATAAGCCACTTCCACTGCCGATAAGGGCACTTCGGGTTCATGGGGGGAAGGGAGAACCCAAGGATTAGTCCTATCAACAACCGTGGCTATGGACTTCCCCACACTAGTAGAACCAATATAGTTAATCAGGGTTGGAAGATCAAATGTGCCCATCAGTGATGCGTGCATTCTAGCCCCCAAGCTCTGTGCGGCAGGTTTGACCTGATCAACCAATGGCATAGTGGAATTATTAGACTCCATGCAGCCTTTTCGAGTAAAATCGAGTTGGTCAACAGTAACCAACTTTCCTTCGTGTGGAAAAACTACCACTTGAAAGACGACCAATGCAATAGCGGACATGGCATAAGTCTAGCTTCTTCCCAAAAGCAAATTATAGTCCAAAGGTGCGTAAATCACTTCCACCTCAACATACACTGCTTTCCCTGCAAGCTTAATCTCAAAAGCCGGTAGGATACCATGCGAACGGAATGACCTTCCATAGAAAGAAGTAAGTAGAGTGTTTGACAGGACTAGCTCTGGGGATCCGAGAGCTTTCCAACATGAAAAGGACATAACGCATGTAGAAGCGCCCTCATCAACAACTGCCCTTCCAATGGTCTTTCCACAATGGATGGCATCTATTGATAAGGCTACATTGTAAGGTAAGCAAATTTTAACATTAGACAAGTGAAATTTCGCCATGAGACTCGACGAGTCGATGCTACCTAAGGCTGCTAAGAGGGCATCCCGTTGGGCGGGACAACTCTGTAACACCTCTAAAGCTGAAATTGCACAAGGGGTTTGGGCTAAGTCTTCAACCATGGAGTAGTTTGAAGCAGCCCTAGCATTAGGGTTATGCAATGTCTTCTTAAAGACACCTTTCGGTATCTTAGGCATAGTTTCAACAGGCTTCTCGATTGTGAGAGGGTTAGAAGTTTCACCTATAGACTTACCCTTCTTAGAAGTCTCTTTCTCATTATTTTTATTCCTAGTCTGTAGAAAAGTCAAATATTGAACCATGTTGATATAGTTAGGGTCAAGGGCACCGGAAGTGCCCCCTGCTACATTAGAAGCTGAAGCTGAGTTTTGCCCTTGGGGAAAACGATCCTTCAAGACAACCGACTGTTGAGCTTTAAGTAGGTTCTAGGCTTGTTCCATAAGGGGACAAAGGTGAGTGAGGTGATCCTCGTGGCACAACTTACACAGGAATTTGACCTTTTTCTTTTCCTTCTTGTCCCCATCAACATTATTCGTGGGCTTTTGCTTGTTTTGATTTCCCTCCCCTTTCTTTCCTCTCTTCTTCTTCCCACTGGGCTGCTGATTGCCCTTCTAAGAGGTTTGTGCAAAAACATTTGCACTTTGGAGGGAAAGGGCAGCCTTTGCTGCCTCCATCGTAGAATTCTTGATGGACAGCTGATGAAACTGTTTGGTCAAGGACTCTACAGTGGGAGAGTTTATGGACCCGACCACACCATCGTCATAAGGTTCAGTCTTAGGTTTCTCCGTATCATGGGTAGGCCTTGGTGCCTCAGGGATAATCTGATACAAGATCCCAGATTGTGAATAAATCAAATCCAATTGCTGGGCCGTGAGAATGGCTTCTTCTTCATTCGTCACTCCTGAAGTGGATACGTCCTTAGATATGTAAGACAACAGAGATTTAAGGAACCACTCAAGTAAGAATTCAGGAGGAATAGTGGCTTTTATAAGGCTCTTTCACCTCCTCCACTCTTGGATATGATCCGAGATGTGGGTAGCCTTGTTCTACCTAAAGGTAGATAATAAGTCCGTTTCGAAATTGTATCAGACCAGAAGCTGAAAGTGGCTAAGGAATGCACTAGCCAAGTCCCAAAAACTACTGAACGCAATAGAAGGCAACTCAATGTACCATTTTGCTGCAATATTCATTAAGGTTCTTTGGAAAAGCCTCAACCTTACTGAATCTTCACTTAGCGAATTAGAAGAACACTGTAAATGAAAAGTGGTGGCATGAGCCCTAGGATCTTCACCAACTTTGCCCTCGAATTTAGGGATGTCCGATGGCAATTTGATGGGAACAGGTGGCCACGAGGGGTCATGCCTCATCTGGTCGTTCATTAATTTTGACAAATCTAGCAAGTTTAATGTTGCTAGAAAAGGAAGCTTGGGTTGCACTGGGGCACTAAAAGTGCCAGTCTGGGGATTAGAGGGACTTGTCCCCGAATACCCATATGTAAAGGTGGGGTTTCCCCCTGTCACCGGTTGCGAAGTGGATGGATTACTTTGAAACGGATTCCATCCATAAGCCACAGGATTGTGAGTAGGAGGTGCAGTATACGAGGTTCAAGCTGTCCCAGTCAAAACTGGGGTTTGAAAAAAGGGAGTAGGTATCCCTCCGCTAAACAATGAAAAGGGAGAGCTCGTGAATGGGGCTGAGACTAGAGTTTGGAAACCTTTCCCGTAATAGGTAGTGTTTCCAAACTGCACTGCTACATAAGAAGGTGATGGGCCTATGTATGGAGTGGATGGGGGAATATTCCCCCCATTCCAAGGAAATCCTTGAACGAAAGTCGAGGATCCTACCGGACCGCTCTAGGCAGTGTGTGCAAAGGAAGAAGGAACAGTAGGTATACTGGGGATCCTAGTAACCACGTCACCAGAAGCACCTGCTAGGATTATGGGAACCGACGGTTGGACCACCCAGCTCGCTGCAGTCAATGGCATAGTAGGTATGCTATATCTAGGGGTACTTACCGAGGGAGGTAGTACCCCTTCAGCCGAAAAGGCTGAGGTGAAAGCAAAAGAAATTTATCCCATAGTAGACATTATCTTGCCCACAGGGACACCTAAAACAGGTGAATCAAAAGGCCTACCCTGGATGATCACATGATCGTTTAAGTTAGTCAAGGGTGTGTTAAAATTCCTTGCAAACTCGTCATCCTGCAAGTCTTCTATCTCAACTGTATTAAAATCAAAACGGTTAGCTCTAAGTGTCAGTTCACCTGGAACCTCACGTACTCCTATTGGTTCAAATGAACCGTCCGTGTCCAATCTCCGCCTTTGAGGTGGAGGTGGGGGTTCCAATGTGATGAGAGGAGGATGGTTTTGCAACCTTCATGACCTTCTAATAGGTTGGTCCTCCATGATTGTAAATTTGACAATTCAAACCCTAAGGTCGACTAAACACAGACAAACCATAGAGCAATCACTATGAAAATTCCTAGAGTCTCAACAATCGGTAAGGGTAAAAGATATGCTTTCCTGAAGAAAGCTGAAGAATAGTTACTTGGCATCCTTGAAGAGGTTCTTAGGCACAAGCAGAGGAATCACCCACCGCCCTCCTACACTTTCAACAAGGGTTACCTTCCAAGCCCATCCAAGGTGAACCAGAAATAGCCTTCCAGTTTACCTAGGTATGAACCCTAAATGTCAAGAGACTAAAGGCTACCTTAGCTATACCAACAGTCTGGGGGGATAGTCGCAACCCTGACTTGTACACATGGGCAGGGTAGCTGAGCCCGAAACTCTATCTAGGACAGAATCCCCAGATGTGTAAAAGTCTTGATTTACGTTTCGATAAGGAATCAAAGGGTTATCTCCTCAGTCCAATGCCTCCACGCGGCCTCGTGCTTGACTCCCGTTTGAGAGGAGCTTCCCAGATACAATCGATAAAGATAAGGTTTTACCTATCGAATGGTACACTATGTCTGAATTTTAAAACTTATGGGAATTTTACACTTCCTAGCCCACAAGTCTAGCCTAAGCTAGTAGGTGAATGGCCCTAAAAAATAAAAATTACTAGTAAATTTTAATTATTGCGTTCATTTTAAGGGCTATTTATTTACTCAGAAGGAAGTGGAGTGAAGGACTATGATGTTTTTGACTCGATAAGAAATGTAAAAAGCAAAGGTGTATGTTTTCAAAGCAAATTATCACTACTAAAACAATTTTTTTTTTTTGGTAAATATAAATTGATGAAATTGCAATGATAAAGAGAAAACTAAGACTATATTTTTGTAGTTTTTTGAGATTATATTTTAAAAACTGAAAGTAAAACTACTCTATGCAAAATCACATGAAAAAGCTTCAAAATGTTTTCTTTTCACTTTTTAAAATGCTTAAAGACTACTATGCACCTATATGCACAAAACTTGAGCATGCTTGAATTCAATCAACTATATAAAGCAAGCAAAGCGAAGTAAAACAGATTAATAAGACCAAATATCAACCAACAAGGGAAGACTTGGAACCCTAGCTTGCGCGGGCACAATGACAAGAAATCACTGAGATCACACAAAGGTAAGTGGCAAACCAATCACTATCCAAAGATAGAATGGGAAAAACAGTGTCCAAAACCCTGATCACTGATTCGGACAACCAACACTTAAACCTATAACCCAAAATAGACAAATCCACTTCAAATTGCAAACAGAAGACAATCCAAACAAAAGGAACTCAAGGGCCTTACCAGAAAGCACAAGGTGTGGCCAACAATGTCATCAAACTGACAGTATAATGCTTATAAGGAAGACCAACCAGCAAACAAATTTTATAAAGGGACAGGGACAAGCAAACCCTAACTCAAAAATTCAAATGCTAAGGCTTGTACACGACTGTGTATAAGGGCAACCTGCATACTGTACGTGACTGTTTTAGAGAACAACCCACGTATGCAGGCCTCTGTACGCGACTATATGCAAGAGCAACCCGCGTACAGGTACAAAGTTTTCTAATAAAAGAAAATTTCTCAAGGTCTTCAAACATTATCCTAAGCATGAACCAAGACAGGATACCACACACAAACTCAAGGTAAATACTGGGCAACGGTAAACAGAAATAACCCACAACAGTCTGGGCTCCCTAGTGGAGTCGCCAGTTCTGTTTTTCACGAATAAACACCCTTATAACCGAGGGTTTGGGGTTACCAATGTACTCTTAAAACTTGAAGACAACCAGCTTTAAAGTACAGAAAGGAAATAGGAAGATATAATGGACTCACCTGATTAACGGCGGTTGATCCAAGCTTTGTCTTCTCCCGCTCTGCTTCTCTCCAAAGCTTTCAGGGATGTACCTCCTTCACCTACAAAGAGAAAATCCTCCAAGTACAATCTTATACATATATATATATATATATGATAGGTTAGATAAACAATATATAGAGTGCTTAATCATAAATATTCATCAAACCATGATACATGAAAGAGAGTCAACACAAAGTTGGAAGAAGAATTCTCTTTATTAACAATAGTGAATGAGATAAGTGTGCAACCCAATGCCTGAAACAAGGACTCCTCTACAACCAAAGGATTTTGAGTTCTATTGCTCCAAATACTTCTGAAGATATACCACCAGCATAACTTTTCTCTCCAAGTATGATTGATTAATGCCCTCCCTAAGGCCTCTATTTATACTTAGGAAAATAGAGCAGTTTCGAAGGTTGAGGAGGTTGAGACAGTTAAGATAGTTAATTTTTAAGGCTTAACAAATCTCCATTAATCGTGTTTTATTATTTTTAATGTCGAATGGAGGTGTACGCGAGTATTGATACTGGCAACCCGCGTATGACATGCTAGTTTCTATAAGGGAAACCCGCGTACGGATCTGTACGCGGGTTGCAATGACAATACCTGCGTACAGTACACGATATGCTATGGAGATAGTCGCGTATGTACGCGAGTTGCTGTGGAAAGAGTCGCGTACAACAATCAACATGTAAAAAGGTAAAAATGGCAAGCTAAGTGGATAGTGAATGCATCTCATGTCATGCCCATCTATAGTGTTTTAGGCAACCTTCAATCCATAAGTGTCCTTTTGCGTGCCAACAAATGCAACGTCGACACTCGGACGAAGAAGTGCCATTTGGGTTGATAACAATGATGGTGATGATGATGATTATCATGCTGATGAAGACGATGATTATGATTAGGACGATGATCATGATTATGATGATGATGATGATCTTGATGATGATGATGATGATGACGTTGATGATGAAGATGATGATGAAGATGATGATGACGGTGATGATGATGTTGATGATGAGTATCATCATCATGAGGAAGATGGTGATGATGATGATGATGAAGATGAAGATGATGCGCATGTTGATAATGAACATGAAGTCAACAATTAAGATGATGATGTCAACGATGACAATGATGATGATGACGATGATTATGATGCTGATGAAGATGATGATTATGATTATGATGATGATGATGATCTCGATGATGATGATTATCATCATCATGAGGATGACGATGATGATGATGTTGATGATGAGTATCATCATCATGAGGAAGATGGTGATGATGACGATGATGATGAAGACGATGATTATGACGATGATCATGATTATGAAGATGATGATGATCTTGATGATGATGATGATGATGATGATGTTGATGATGAGTATCTTGGATAAACGAAAATATAGCTTTGAAGGATGATTGAAAAGTTGAGCATGTGAGCATGGTGATGATGATGATGATTATGATTAGACAATGATGATGATGATGTGTGATGATGATGATGATAACGATGAAGATGATGATGTCTAATGATGATGACGATGATGAAGACCACGATGATGATGATGATGATGTCGACAATGAAAATGATGATGATGATGATGATGATGACAATGATGATGACAATTTCAATATATTTCATCGTCTTCTTCATCCATGTCAACGTCTTCTTCATCCATCTCATCGTCTCCTTCATCCATCTCATCATCTGTATCATCAGATACATAGTCAACATTGTAAGGATTGGCCATATCATCATCATCATCATCATCAGTTGTGCTCATCGTGTCATCGTCGGAATAATCTTCATCGGCATTGTCTGCTACATCATCTGATTCAACTATTCCTTGGTCATCTTTTGTTGGATCATCATTGTTAGCTAACTCAAGTTCATCATGCTCTTCGTCATCATATTCTTCTTCCAGAGAACCCTCTTCATTACCATCATCAAGGTTATACTTTACCGGCCTTCCCCTTGGATCGTGTCTCACAACAAACAACCAGCCTGCTTTACCTGGAACCTCTGAGTAAAATACTTGTTCACATTGGCTTGGAAGAACATAGGGCTTTGTTCCTGGCTCAAACAACCTTGTGTTTACCATGGTAAATCCATTATCATATTCAATAATAGTTCTATCGAGATCACGTTTATTCAATCGTAACCTGTACCATTTGACAACAAATATAACTACCTTAAAGGATTTAAAGTCACACTGTACAATATCTTCCAAATACCCATAGTATTGATTTTCTAAGACTTTTGGATATCTGTCAGTTCTAGATGAAACATTGGTAACCTCAAAGACAGCCGAAACCCCATAATATGATGTTTTCTTTGTTTCATCCAATTTTTTGATCTGATATCTACCTCCATTGCAGACCATAGCCTTATGGTGTTTTACCTGCAATAAGTAATACATGAAAAAATTACACAACCAATCAGTCCTTATGCAACAATACATGGAAAAAAAGAACATGTACTTCAATAAGTAATTTGCAAAATAAAATATTTAGAGGGATATTTGATTAATTATATACTTGCCATTTTATCTTTTACACCATATGCCAAATCGATTTCCCTTTTTGTTAGATTGTTATCTCCATTGCGTTGTGCTGCTTTTACCAATGAAGCCACACCTTCCCATGATATTCCATACCCCGATTGTGCACATCGTTTAATCCATACCTTCATCCAGTCAAGATTGTTTGCGATGTATAAATGAATTGCATCCTATTCTCGACCAACTGTTTAATGACAATAACCATTTAAATTAAAGAAAGGTGTAAATATCCTGAACAAAGACGTATATGCTCTTAATTGAAGCAATTATGGCTAGAAAATACAATTAGAATATGAAGGATATAATAAAAATCCACTAGCTAATAATTACCTTTCAGCTTCCTCAATATACCTTTCCCCTTCAGTTTCTCCCCTTCAAATTTTTTATTGGAGTTTGGATCACAAATGTGACGTAAATTGAGCTTTGACGCTAAAATATGAAGATATTCACTAACATACATCATGTTTTGGTATACCGTATATCCTTCCATCATAGAACCCTCCAGATGTGCTAGTTGTCTCACCAAACCCTTCATAAATTTCAGGTGCCTCTCGACCATCCACATGGACATTGAGTGCACAGGTCCACACAACTCAATATCCTCAACTTGGTGTATGAGGTAGTGTTCATGTGCATTGAAAAATGCCGATGGTAGATGCTTCTGCATTTCACACATGAGACGAGGAATTTCTCTCCTCCAATACTTTATATCTTCTTTATGGATTTCTTTAGATGTGAACCATCTAAAAGTGATGCAAACCAATAACGATATTTAACAAAAATAAACATTAAATTACAATATATGCTGAAATAGTGCACAAAAAAAACAAATATAAATTATTATATGGAGAATTAAAGAAACACTAAGCACATGCAAGTAATCGCTAGTTACCTCATGTATTTACTAAGATTACATATAACTTGTTTGACATTGTTGTCAAAGTTGTCTGGGAGAGAGAGAGGTAGAACATACTGTATCAATATACAAACCACGCCATTTATTAAACAAAGAGTATACAAACAAGAAAAAATTATATGGTTATAACAATAATAATTACCTTGATTAAGGCATGCCAATCATGTGTTTTGACCCCCACAAAATCACATTTTTTAGTTATGATATTCTTCAAGTTTGCACAAAAACCGGTGGGAAATTTAATTTCCACATTACTTCTTTGACAACATTGCTTTGTTGCTCCGTAAACATCCATAGAATTGAGTTTATATTAACTTGTTCTCTTTTGGTATGAAATTGGATGACGTCTTTCATTGCATGGTTTCTTTCTTGAATGTCTTTGCACACTTTCACAACTTTATCTTTCTCCCTCCTTAGCTCTAGTAGTTTCCATAAGGATTCAGTAAAATTCTTTCCAATATGCATTGTATCAAATAAATGAGCAATTTGTAGGTGCTCATAGTAGGGCAACCTGCTGAATTGAATAGGATAACTTTTCATTCCTCGTGGAAGACCATTAATTCCTTCATGATCACGATGGACATCATGAGTATTAGTTTATAATTAATAAATTACATCATAAATCAAATATGGCCACTACAACAAACAACTCACATTAAAAATTAAAATACATAAAAATTCATATGCGATGATCCATATGTACCATGATGATGATTTCTATTGTGTTGCATCTTCCAAAGGTGAGGTGTCATTCTCTGTGGTTTTAATGCAGTCTCCTGCTTCCCATTGAAAATATTTCTTTCAGTTGTTCTATACCTATGATTCTTAGAGAGGAATGTCTATGTTAAAAATTTACCCTCTGTTTGAAGACCTACAATATTTACATATGGAATGTCTATGTTAAATATATTCATTTATAAAATATTCTAACTACTCTATATCATTAAATGCAATTAAAGTGGAACTTAAAATTACAAACCACAAATTGAAGTTAACCCAGGGGAATCGTGTATTGTCCATACAACCATTGCATGGAATTGAAATTGTCTTTGTCGTATTGGTCTAGATATGTCATACATAGTTATGCCATTCCATAACTTCAATAGCTCATCTATAAGAGGTTCGATGTATACATTCATATCTTTGACTTGGAACTTACCTGATTCATAATTTGAAGAACATATAAAATATATCATTATGAGAACCATTAAGATATATAAACCATGCAAAAGAGTAAAATAATAGATATATATATGAAATTAAGATACATATTACAACAAATGAGATACCACAACTACATTATAAATAAAATAGTTTTCGTCAATAAAACCTGGAATAATCATTGACAACATTATGTGCTCCCTCTTTATTGAAAACCATGGAGGAATGCTATTGTTGATAACAAAAATAGGCTACAACGTGTAAATGGATTTCATCTGTGCAAATGGATTAACACCATCTGCTGCCAAAGAAATCCTAAGATTACGTGGTTCTTCTTTAAAGTGAGGCCACTTTTCCTCAATATCTCTTAAAGCAATACCATCTGTAGGCATTTGGATAAAATCATCTTGACTTCTGTTCCTGGCATGGTAATCCATAAATTGCACTATGTTTTTGCACCTGAACAGTCGTTGCAAATGTGGAATGATGGGAATATAACGAAGAACCTTCTAAGGAACCTTTTTTGTTACTTTATCTGTACGATATCTACTTACATGACATTCCGAACATTCTGTTGCAAATTCATGCTGATTATAATATATAACATGGTCATCGGGGCATGCATGAATTGCTTCATAATGCATTCCAATCTCTTTCATGATGGAAGATAAATCTCGATATGTGTGAGGTAAAATATTTGATGGTGGTAACAAAAATTCAGCTATCAAGCTACAATTTTTTTTTTTGTTAATGTAATAAATAAATAATATTAACGAAACACGCTTCATCTGTACGATGATCAATAATGAGTTAACAATACAATTATTAGAGGAATACAAATAAAATTTATCACAATCATACAATTATTAGATACCTTAGCATACGTGTGATTGCAATGTTTGAAAGACCATTCATAACCTTCAAGTTCATTATCAACAATATAGTAGAGAGAAGATTTGTTTTGGAGCCTTCATAAAGGGGTTCATATGCCTTATCGAGAAGAGGTATATCGTGAACATCATCAAAGTCATCATCATTTTCATTATCAATATCATCGTCATCCATTCTAACATTAAATGAATCATGGATCAATGTATTTGTACCATCATCTTCAATTACATCACCGACATGATCATCTTGTTCAATATGATCATTCACTTGTTCTCCATTAAACATACACACTCCATGATCCCGATCCTGAACTTGTTCTGAAAGCACTTCCTCTGGACAACATGCTATAGGGTGTCTTTCCTTTAATATAAATACATGGAAACATCAATGGATTTACATTAATATATGAAAAAAAATAATACATACAATTACCAAAAAAACGAATATAATAATGTTTATAATGCTAAACCTACAAATGGACGATATTCGTTCCCCCCCTCAGTGTGTCCATGTTCCCTGCAATGTTTTGTGGCTGTTGAGATCAATATTATTCTTCTCTTAAATCCCTTTCATTGAGTACATGGACAATAACATTTGCCATCACCCCTTCATTTCGCTGCATCCCATAGTCTAGCAAGCAATTGTCGGTTGTCTTCGTTTGGAACCAGAATATTTAATCTATTTGACATTTTTTCATCAACTTCGTTAATGAATATAACCGGTTGTCTTAAAAAATCAAGTTCCACGCATCAAGGTTTTGTCAAACGGAGAGAAGTCTAAGAATAACAAATTCTCAGCAAACTGTCTATCGATGAAAAAAAAAATTCCCACAACCGCCTATTGAAGAATAAAATAATTCTTGAAAATGTCTGTCAAGGAACAAATAATTTTCGCAATCATCCGTCGCTTCTACAACAAACATGTCGAAATGTTTAAAACAATTCATATTTATAATGAACATGAGTTGGATATTCGACGCCTTGAACATAGTTACCGTTGAAAGTATGGGACCATAAAATTTAAAATCATGTAAACCTTAATTTTTTTTTATAAAAAAATCAATACTTACCGTCGGATATCCAACACTTAGGGGTCAGATAACCGACATTTTTGGTTTCACAGACGTCGAAGATCCGACCCACAAGTGTCGGATAACCGCCACCACATGCGTCAGAAATCCGACTCCCATGTGTCGGATAATCGATGGCGATATAAATATTTTGTTGTCGGCATTATGTTGATTGATTGCTGTCCGACACATCCGCGTGAAATGTTGGATGACGTCGGATTTCGGTTGAAATCATGTTGTGTTGTCACCATCGATCAACTTGATTTTTTCCTTCGGATGTGAATTCTAACTCTGGGAACAATTTTCCTCTTCTAGCATATTCTGCTTCACAATATCAGAACATTGGGGTGGGCCTTCTTAAAGATTCTTCACTTATGGGAGTATTTCCATTAAAAAACCCTCCTCCTTCGCAAGTTGCATATTTGAACATGATATCGACGAGTTATGACAACTTTGTAATACCCTCTAATTACTTTTGATATTTTTAGTTGTTATTTACTTTTAAAGAAACAAGTAAATGAAATTATATATATATTTGGGAATTGGAAGTTTTAATAGTTGCACAATAAATTGATAGAAACTTTGGGTTTAAAAACAATTGTCAAACCTACAACATTCTCTATGGAGACAAGTGGCCATTATTGAAGGGAATTAGTTATTTTTCTATAAACATACCAAGCAAGAAAAAGAGAGCATCATTATGAGCAAAAAGAATTCTAGACAGAGATTCCAGAGATTACCATGAGTGAAGGCTCTATAGTGAATTCTTGAGATAACACAGAGCTTCCAGTGAACATCGTATAGATGTTAGGCTTTGTATCAGAACTGTCAGTGAAGCATAAGAGAATTCTAGGTTCTAGGATAACTTATTCTCTCCAATACTGGTTTAAATTTGAGGCTGTAGAGGAAATACTTTAAACTCAAGAGACTGGGAAAGGGGGTGAAACTAAGCAAGTGAAATTGATAAAAAGTTTCAGTGGCAGTGTGGTGTGTGAATGTTAAAACCACCATTTCAAGATATGTTTCTTTCTTAAATTGGTTTTGTTTCTCAATGCAATTTTTTGTTATATGATAGAGTTTACTTTTCATGAGATTTATGTTTAAGCTGTAATGAGAGTAAAGATTAGTGTTTTCTCTATTATTGCTACTGCTCAATTGCAGTTTCCTTTATTTATGCATAAGATAAATATTAATGTATTCTCTATTACTACTCAATAAACAATTTCTTTTATTTATGTATAAGCTAGGTTATTAGTAAAAAACCTAGGGTTTGTCTATTATTTGCTTTTACCGTCAAACATCGGAACCCATGTAGGTTTTATTCATTATATTATATTTTATCTAAAAGTTATAATCAAAATAGAAGACTCGAATTCATTCATATTCCAAGATTTAGCATTAGGTATATCTTTTCTCTTTTACAAGTTAAAAGAAACATCGAAACTTTAACCATGTTAAACAAATCAACATTGGGTGGTTGTCTTTCAAGATGTAATATCCAAACAACTAGAGTAAAGGAATCACATGTAAAACACAATATTTATTTATAATCTTTACTGAAAATATTTACACAAGAACAATATCACCAGCTATTATATTAACAAAATAAAAACCCTAGTGTGCAATGCTACTCTCACACAAACTTGGTTATCAAATAAACAACACTGTAATGTGTTACACAACGTGTGGATATATAGATATATATATAAACACCATATTATAAATTAAAGATCAGAGATTCGAAACCAAGCCAAGAACACAATATTTCTTAACAAAGACCCAAGATTGAAACCAGATTCAAAACCTATGTATTCATATATGCTAAACAATGAATAACCAAAAGATACAATACAAGCAAGTATTTCTTTCTCGATAGTATAGAGTTAAAAAACATTATTGTTAAAACAAACGTAGATTATACAACCAGCAACAAATCATCAAAATAGATGTTTATGTCGAACGACAAACCCTAATAACTATTAATGAAGTTACCATTAATGCAGAAGCCGAATGGCTTGAGATAGTAAACCCCAGCAGAAAATATTTTGATATCTTACAAGCAACCAATAGAAACCACTGATAAACCAGCCAACATTTGAACGACCAATCAAAAAAAATGTTGCCTCCTTTAACTAACATAACATAGATAGAGGCACCATTTTAAACCAATAACTTACCGGTGGGGATGAGAAGATCTTTGCTAAGCGGCCATGCCTACAAAATACAAACCACAACTTTGTTAATATAGGATACATAAAACAAAGAATTTAACTAAATAATTAATTTTTGGGTGATATGAATCCTTACCTGAAAATGCAGTCGATGGTGGGATGAATTGAAAACATTCCGTAAAACTATAAACCCCAACTGTGTTGACTGGAGGGAAATCAAAACGATGAGTAGTTTCAAAGGACGGGAAGTAGTCTTGTTTAGCCAAGAAACTAGCATGGATTTAGTAAGTTACCACCATTTCATAAGTAAACACCGGATTAAGCTCAAGCAGTGATACAACTCTACTGTTGAGAAGAATGAATTGTCGAAATTGTGGTCGAGATGAATAAACAAAGGGTAAAGTCAACCCTAATACTTTATAGCTGTAAAGTACTCGTGTACTTGAAATGATTTCCATATTATTTAAATTTCTTACACCACAACCTTGTTCTATAGTTGGATAGTCAAATTCTATTACGACATCTTCTACCTTTTTTTGTTTTAGGATGGGAGTGCTAGGTAATTATAGACCCTTTTTGTAATGGCATCAAGGTAGGGTACTTTTAGGAGAAAAAAATGGTTAGCAATAATTCTAAGCAAGTTTATGGTTTAAACTGAAGGGTCTATCTCTTTTCTAATAATCGTCCAGTGATTGAGGCACAACTCTTATAACTGTTGAAAACTCTTTCTGCATTAAGGTTTGAAATTCTCAAAACATTAAGTTGATGCATCATAGTAAATTTTCTTCCAAGATTTACACAATTGAAAATGAATAATATAATATAGGTTAAACATGTAAGCACACACACACACACACATTTAATTTTGATGTATGGTTTTACTTTGGCGGTGTTACAAAATGGTATCAGATCCAGGTTTACAAAACGGTGACCTATTGGGACTCTGCGTTCTTAAACGTGCATAATACACCTAAGAACATTGATTATAAAATATCTATAAATAACAAAAGAATACCTATTGCTACACGCAGACAAACAATGGTAGAACCATAGTGAAATGTGGGTGAAGAAGAGGTACCAGAAGATATGCCATCTTTAGAGAATGCAAGTTTCTTTGTGGAACTTGGAGCAAAGCGTAATGCATATATGCATTTATAGATGTTGGATAAAATGAGGAGTTTGAAAGCAGATATGGAAAGTCTTAAAGCAGGTAACCTTAAACGTATGAACGTTAAATCGGATCAAGAAGAGATAAACGAACCCATTCTCAAAAGTTTGACGGAACCACAAAAGAATAATGGTCAAAAATCTTGTAGTACTGGAAAGAAAAGGAAATGTGTGGCACCAGATGACAATAGTGAAGAAAAAACAGAAAACATTCTTGTGATTATACAAGACCTAAAGAAAGAAAAGGAGATAAAAGTTGAAAAACAGAAAGAACATCCTGCAGAGCTGCAAGGAGAATTTAAAAAGCTAAGACCCCCAACATTTGATGGAGAACCGGAGGAGGAAGCTGAGGCTTGGTTGGTCAATATTAAATGATATTTTTAGGTATGTAGATATGATGACAACTTGAGAGCACGCTTAGCAATCTTTCAGTTGAGCAGAAAAGTTGCCCTGTGGTGGCAGGAGGCTAAAAGTGTAAATACCATACGCAACAAAGAGTTGAGTTGGAAATTTTTTTAAAAGTTATTTAAAAATAAATATATGTCAGGACAATATTATGATGAGAAAGCCAAAGAATTCAATGACCTAATACTAGGGATATTAACCATGGAGGAATTTGTAACCAAGTTTGTAAATTTATAACGCTATGTACCGTATTAAGAGATGAAAAAGCCAAGGTTGATAGGTTTATCAGCTACTTACCCTCAACTTATAAAGAAAATATGGAGTTTGAGATGCCTAATACCATGGATGAGGCAACCATAAAAGCCAAATTGCGTTAACATTTGTTCAAGCAAAGATATTAACTATAAGTTGGAAAAAAAAGAGAAAATCGATCAACGTAAAAAGTGATTCAAACCATCACCTTTCCGGAAAGGAACAATAAGTCATACTGATAACAATTATAGTAAACAGGGTGCAAATATCAGTAGTGGAATAAAGGGTACTAGTACTTCCAATGGTGGTTGGAACAATATTGCTAAAGATGTTAAATGTTGGGGTTGTAATGTACCTCATCTATACTGAAACTGTCCTCACAATCCCAATAGAAAAATGGCTCCTATAAATATGCCACAGAAAGCTTCCATGATCGATGATATAGTGAGGAACATACCTAGAATTAATGTTGCTTTGTAAAACAGACAGGAGAATCATCAATCTACCATGTTGGAAGTAGAAGATAAAATCACAAATGCATCTGTTTCTATACTTATTGATTCGGGAGCTAGTTTAAGTTACATTGCACCAAGAGTACTTGAAAAATGTAAGATTAGTAAGGAAAATCAAAAGAATGCATGGTTGGTACAATTAGCTATAGGAATGAAAAGAAAAGTTATTGAAATAGTTAAGGATTGCAGAATAAGTTTCAATGGCTTTAATACTACAGTAAACTTGAACATACTCCCGTTAGGATCATATGATATTTTGATAGGTATGGAGTACTAGTTAGAAACTCATAGAGCCATCATTGATTGCTTACATAAGAGTTTTGATTGCATGGATGAGGAAGGTAAAAGTCACACAGTAAAAGGAATTTACAGACCTATATCAACATGACAAATTTCTGTTGTACAATTAAAAAAATGTCTTGGGAAAGGTTAGAAATTGTATGCCATCAGATTTAATGAAATTGAAATGGAAAATCCAAAATCAATAATGGAACAGTTCCCTATTCTAAAGGAATTTCAGGATATGTTTCCTGAGGAAATACCCGTGTTACCACCTAAACGAGAATTAGATTTTACCATAGACCTAATGTCGGATTCAACACTGGTGTCACGAGCTCCCTATCGTATGACTAATCCATAATTAGTAGAATTAAGAATGTAGATACAAGAATTATTGGAAAAACAATATATTCGACCTAGCATTTCTCCATGGGGAGCACCTGTGTTGTTTGTTAAAAAGAAAGATGGAAACTTCAGAATGTGCATGGATTACCGATAATAGAATAAAATGATAGTTCAAAATAAATATCCATTGCCGAGAATAAATGATCTGTTTGATCATATCAGCGGAGCAAAAATATTTTCAACAATTGATCTCCGATCAGGGTACCACTAGGTTCGGGTTAAAGATGAGGACATCCATAAAACTACATTTTGAACCAGATATGGACATTATGAATTCGTGGTAATTCCATTCGATCTAACAAATGCTCCGACAACGTTTATGAATATGATGAATAATGTGCTGAGTAAATTTTTAGATAAATGTGTGTTGGTATTCATTGATGATATTTTGGTCTATTCAAAGAATGAGGTGGAGCATGAAGGAAACTTAAGGAAGGTTTTGGAAACCTTAAGGAACATTAGTTATATGCAAAATTAAGTAAGTGTGACTTTTATAAGAAAAGAGGTACAATACTTGGGAGATGTCGTTTCAGAAAAGGGAATAGTAGTTGATCCGACAAAAATCAAGGCTATATTGGAGTGGCCTGCACCAAAATATGTACATGATATCATATCTTTTATGGGTTTAACAGGATACTACCGCACACTCATAGAAAACTTTTCCAAAATAGCTTATCCTTTGAACCACTTTACAAAATAAAAGTGTTATATTTATTTGGAATTAATAGTGTCAGGATAGTTTTGAGAAACTAAAACAATTATTGACCACAACACTTGTACTAAAAGTTGTTGATCCAAGTAAGGACTTTGTGGTATGTACTTATGCAAGTAAGTAAGCGTTAGGAGGGGTTTTAACTCAAGAAGGTCATGTAATTTGTTACGAATCATAGAAACTAAAGGAACATGAGAAAAATTATGTAGTACATGATTTGGAATTGGGAGCTATTATTCATGCCCTTAAGATCTGGTGGTATTATTCATGCCCTTAACATATCTTTAGCTAATCTTGATTGTGCCCTCTAGAATGTGAAGGGTATTCTCATACTATTTTTTGGATAAATCTTGTACAAGTCTGTAAATGAAAAGGTTTTTGAGAATGTAGAATAAAATATAATATTTTTTTGGGGATAAATCTTGTACAGGTCTTTGAATGAAAAGGCTTGGTGGTTGTGGACTTGGATATGTAAGCAAAAGATGGTACTTTAAAGATTTTTCAATATCTTGGGACGTAGATAAGGCTTTATAAGAATCACAACTATCTATTCACATTGTAATATACTAAATTTATATTATATTTATTAACAACTTAATTTAATAATTAATAATTTATTAATAAATATAATGTAATAAAGTTGTAAATAACATCTTACATATTTATTTTATTAGATAAATAAATATATTTTTATAATTGAATTGATTGCTTCGAGAGACACTCTAGAGCCTTGTATGTGGGGTATGGGGGGTATGGGGGAGATCTTGTAACTTTATGTAACTTTCCTCATGTAACGTTCCTCTTGTAAATGTTGGCCATAAAAAATAAAAAAATTAATTATTCTCCAAAATAAATGTCGGCCACAAAAACAACCTAATATGGGGAAGATGTTGTAATGTTCCTACCTAACAAAACAATAAAAATAAAAAATTTAATTATCAACCAAAAAAACAAAAACAAAAAACACAATATAGGGAGATGTTGTAATGTTCCTACTTAACAAAATAATAAAAAATAAAAAATTGAATTATCCACAAAACAAATGTTGGTGGTGCACATGGTTTTAAAACCATGTGTAAGGCCTCCTAAACAACCCATGGTTTTATTGTACATGGTTTAGGAGGGCCTTGCAAATGGTTTTAAAACCATGTACAAAGCCTCCTAAACAACAATTTCTTTAAAATAAGACATTTTAATGGACAAAATAAGACATTTTTATTGACAAAAATGTAAAAAAAAAATCCAAAAATAAAGACATTTAAAACCATTTTATACTATTTCATATTATTTTCCAAAAAGTGACTATTCACATAAATTCAAGAGAACCTATACCGTATATTTGTAAATGACATATTAAAAACATTATATATAGAAAATTTATGTTTAAAAAAAACTAAACTAAACTAAAATAGAATAAACAAAAATAAATTTAAAAAAAAAACAAATAAACTTAAAAACAAAAAAAAACAATAACAAATAACAAGCAAAAAAACAAAACATTAATCAAGGTTCTCAGAATCGCACCACCCTTCCCTACCCCTTTCGGCTCTAATTATGGAGCGCACCACCCCTCCCTACCCCTTTTGGCTCTGATTATGGAGCCTAACCCAACGAACACTCTCAGGATTTGACCCTAAGAGACTCTATTAGCATAAACAACTCTCAAACACTTGAGCTAACCCACCCGACTTATATATAAATATATGAAGAGACATCCTTAAGCAATGTGTCCTTTTAATGTCGACTTTTACATAAATAATTAATAACTTAATCTAATAATTAATAATTTATTAATAAATATAATATACTTTTGGTATAAATCCAACGCAATATACTTCCATAATTACACAAAATTAACAAAATCGAACGAAAACTAAGAAATGTAGTAAAAAGAAACTTCATACCAACATCTCTAATTGCAGTCACTCTATCTTGTTGGCATTTGGTCTTCCAATAGGCAAATGATTCCGCCTTTGACTGGAAAATTTAAGTATTTTACTTCAATTCTTCAAGTATTCAAATAATTAGAGGCACATGCCATACTACCATAGTCACATTAAATTAAGAAAAACTTCATCAACAACAAATCAAATCTGGCAAATGTAATGCAATAGAACTTTTTAATTTCAATCACCCTATCCTGATAACACAAGGTTTTCTAACAGGAAAATGAGTTATTCGGTGGATTTTAGTGGAAAATTGAAGCCTTATGTAGCTTACTGTGTATAAGATGTCGATGTGGATGTTGAAACATTAACTCTTAAGCCTTCGCTAAAAGATCTCGGAGGGTTAACTCTTAAACCTCCACTGCTCGACGGTGTTGGCTCATAAGCATCTGAGCGCTATTGCTGAAGCTTTAGCAAGGTTTCGTACAATATTTAATCCAGAAGAAGGTGACTCCATGTAGTATGTATCTTCTTGCAATTTTGTGACTTTTTCAAAGGTCTGATACCCGTTTGCCAAGCCGTCTTCTTCAGCTTCGGTGCTTATCCCTATTTGACTTGAGCTTTCCTGCTATACCTATATGGCAGAGAATTTTTTGCGTCGCAGCTATTTTGATTTTAACATCGAAGGTGTCATTCACAAATACTTATAATTAAGGCTCTTCATTTATTATAAAAAATGAGTTAATCATTTTTATCATGCAGAAGTGTTTTAAAAAAAGAAAGAAAGAAAAAAAGGCAATTCATTTATTATACTAAATAAAACCTTAACCATCATTATTGATGATGATGGTTAACCTCCACTAAGACCAAACTTGGTCTAACGAACCTAAACGGATTAATTTGTTTGTTTTAAAATTGTACTCGTATGCGCAAAGAGCTTGGAGGGATTAATTTGTTTGTTTTAAAATTGTACTCGTATGCGCAAAGAGCTTGGAGAGAAGCGTCTCGAGCTCACTATAATTTTGACATGTTAAAAGGCTAGGAAGGTTGGTATTGCAAAAAAGATTATGAAACTGAGATCTAATGTGGGTGTAGGCAAGGCACTCTAAGAGGAAGTGATTTTCATCCTCAATGCTCATATTCTCACATAGATGGCAAATCATTTCCACCAATGGTGTTTTAGGAACTACCCAACAACCCGTTTCTTCTTATCTTGGCTATATTAAATTTTTACTTCGAACTGATTAAAACAAAGAGATACTTTTGATCTTCTAGAGTAGGGTTGATGACCTCCTTATAATATCTTAATTATCTTTTAGCCTCTAAATCTTTCTCACACCACATTTTCTATTACATAGTCGTCACATTATTCAAAATAAAACCTTAACCATTATTATTATATAAATATATATTTCATGCAAACAATAGTACATTGAAAAATAGGAAAACACATTTACTAATAAAAATAAAGAATACTAAAAATGTCAGCATATAACAAATCTATATAGAAAAAATAAGATATTATAGCATATAGAGGACGTGTGTTATTATTTTTCATAAGATATGTATTAGAATTGATTTTGGAAGAATTTCAAGCTAGCAGTAAGAGTTTAGATACATTAATGTTCTATCGTTGTCTTGTGAAAATGCAACAATCCTTTCCCTTTTACAGATTCCCAAGTTTTCTTTGAATCTTTTGTTGTGAAAAAATGTTGCATTTGACATGTATATAGTTTGACATAGTCGATTGGAGAAGCTTAAAAAAACACATAATAATCAAATAAAACAATTTTGATAAAATACATTTCAAATGCAAGTTGAAACCAATAAAGCATAAGAAGTATGCAAATGTTTATTGATGTCAATGTTGATTTTTTTTGCAAGCTTAATGGAAGATAGGAAAATCAATTCTTTTGTTGTGCATGGAAAAGAATTCCAACAACACCTACATGTTTTCTTTGTCATGGAACAATGTAGAGGATCAATGTTGGTTCAAAACTTGAACTCTACCACAAATGGAAGATGGACTAATACTTTTATGGTATGATGGGATAACCTATATAGAAATATGTTGAAGGTATGATCATGATACAACTTGGAAATTGAAAATTCAATTCACTTTTCTACTAAAAAATACATTGACATAAGTAATGCAAAAAACTTAAAAAACATTACCTACAGCTGAAGATCAGTTGGAAATAAATGAGAAGATGCAATGCATGGTGCAAAGAAACAACTAAAATAAGAGAACAAATGAATATAAGTCACTGTAGTGCACCAATGACTATGAATATTGTAACCAACCCTTGAACCTATCAAATAATATAACCAAGAGTTTATGTTTGCATCAACATTTGTCGAGAAAATAAAATGATACATGAAAAGAGTAAGCCAAAAAATTTAACATGGGGGATCATTACACCTAAATGGTTTCTTTGTAATAGGGGTATACATAATAGACATGTGCTTCATGACCTTCAAAAGTATACAACCTTGAACCAGTAACAACATCACATACATGTTGCACAATAAGCTATATCAACTTGAAATGTTGAAGCTCTGCAACGTTGTCAAAATATAGACTTTCATATGCTAAACGTTTATAGTTTTGTCATCATCACAGGTAATAATACACAAACTGTTTGTTGGGATTTGATAAAGCAATATCATTCTCCAAAGTGGGTATCAGGATAACAGAAGAAGTGAGAAACAGTGGTTTCACTAAAGCAAACAACGTAATTTAATGTAATATATGGACACAACACCAATTATTTTATGCAAAATAGGCCTGATTTTTATTGGAAACTAAGTTCGATTTGTTACAAGAACCAAATGAGAGGAGCCAAAATCTCATCAAGAAATATAAAAAAACACATTTGCAGCTCAACACACCCCATGAGCACCAAGTGGTGGGAAGTG
Organism: Pseudotsuga menziesii; assembly: GCA_001517045.1. NCBI lineage: Eukaryota > Viridiplantae > Streptophyta > Pinopsida > Pinales > Pinaceae > Pseudotsuga > Pseudotsuga menziesii. The sequence goes on from LPNX010320091.1 coordinate 259,686, forward strand.
TTACCACCTAAGTTGTACTTAGTGGTTTCTATCAAGTGAGCCTGGTGAACCGGACAGGGATAATTTGTTCGGACTTCAGAGAGCCTTCAGTCTCGCTTCCGGGAAGCTTTATTGTAACATATCACATGTTCATACCCCATGGGGAGTTGTAATAAATGTTCTAGCATGATAGTGTTTGTAAAAGACTCGGTCTCTTAGACTTCATTTGTCAATCCGATCAG
>LPNX010320091.1:260897-406995 GCA_001517045.1 Pseudotsuga menziesii
GCATCCCCTTGGTGGGATTATTGACAACTTTTAGGCCTTTGAAACCAAGAAACGACCCAACTAAACCTTTTGATCCCTGGACCCTAACTTTAGAGAACTTCAATTTTTGTACTAATAGGTTCCAAAGATCCCATGATCCAAAGTCCATTTGGTAAAAAACCCATATTAGCGGTATCTTTGCATCTTTAAAAATATATTTTCCAATAAAAAAATCCTATCTGCCAGTTTTCCAATCTTTGTAATGTTTCATGAATGCTCATTTATCACTTTCATCTTTTTAAAGTATCCATGAAGGATGTGGCCATCAACATTGTTTTGTCTATCAAAGTCGCGGAGACGATACCACTATGGTATTGTCATGTCTAGAAGTAGTTCAATGGATGAAAGCAGCTAAAAAGGAAAATTCTTAGCGGTTGAGAAAGAAGTTGGGGCCCATGTATGCAATGGAACTACCAATTTGACATGTAACATCGCAATCTATTTTTATTCATTGGGTTCATTCTTCATCAAAATATCCTTAATGAGTGATGGGATTCAAGTGGTCCATTTTCAAAATAATTATGGTTTTTTGGAAAAGTTTTTGTGAAAGACGGGTTTTAGTAGATAATCATCTTTCTTTTATGTTTATTTTTTCTCCAAAAATTATACATTTATCATTTATTGGAAAGTTTGGACAAAAATAATATAACATACTTGGAAAAAGTAGTTCAATATCAACTAGAGAAATTACAACTCAGGTTCATGATCAGCTAGAGAAATTACAACAAAAGTTCATATATGAAAATTCATATAACTGAAACTTGCTTTTGAATTTTGGATTTCTTGCACTTAATTATTTGAAATTGATAGATTTTCAATACCTATGAACAACCCGTTCCTTGAAATAAATGAGATATGAATAAATGTTTAATTCTTTTAGACAAAATCAGTCACAATAAATTTTCTTGCTACTTGTTTCCTGATTGTTTGGAAGTTAATGTGTCTTCTGGAAAGAAAATCAGAAAACCATTGTAGCTGAAACCCAAAGGATTTATGACAAAAACAGTAGAGAGTTTTTCAGATTTTCTAATGAATTGACCTAATTTTTCCCTAAATTGTGGATGGAGGAAAACAAGTAACTTGTGTAAAAAGGTGATCTGACTCAATCGAGCCACTCTAAGCAAACAGTTTGATTCGAAAGTGATAAAATACCATATGTAAATACTTTATGAATGTTCATTTATCATTCTTAAATGTATTCTAAATCTAATATAATTGCTCAATCAATTGCAAGAGAACAACATACATCGAAGATAAAAGGGGAACAAACAACATAAGCAAATGAAGATACATTTCTTAGCAGTAACAGTGGAACTGACTTGGAAAAATGAGGCCTACAATGGTTGCTCTTGTCTTGTGGAATGAAGGAGGTTCCTTTGTCGTCTGTCATTTCATTTCTCCTACACAAATCAAAGTTGAAGCCACCTTTAGGAGGAGGTTTGACTGCAATATTCGCCATGGCTTCGCAAATGGGAACATAAGCCCTATAAAAAAAGTCACAATCCACCATCAAAATAGTGAATTAATAGCATGGATGAAACCTGTGAAAAGTTCAACAATCCTCAAAAGCATACAATATTTCCAACATGTAAAATGCAGACTAAGTATACAACTCAAGCTTAAAAAATCATATAGATTTTTTTGCAATTTGTCACTTTCCAAATCCTAAATTGCGACAAAGGGGAAAGAGAAATCGATCACTTTGGTTTTATATTTTTTGTTGTTGTGCTTGTGAGCTAAAAATGGTGCAAATAATTTCAAACCTGGGTTGTTCCTTGCATTTTTACAAAGTTCATGTTCCCAATTGACTTTAATTATCCAATTAAACATTGTTAACTAAATGGGAAGTATACACATCATGAAAGTGCCCCAAATTTACTTACAAAAAACACTAAAAGCCACTCAAAATAAGGTGATTGAAGGTATACATATTACAGTTGTTTGTGAATTTGTCGCTACTAGCAGGAAGCTTTTGCAAGCACTAGACCATGATACTCATGATATTGCATGTTAAATCTGTGTAATCTACAAACACGTTCACCACAAAACTGTATATCATAAACCTTGAACCCAAGTGCTCTTAGCTAATAATTACTATTCAAAATGCATATAAACCTCGACCATAAAAGAAAAACTAAGAGAACCATAGGGATTTAATATATGGTATCAGTGAAAGCTTATCATATAGTTCAAGTTATACCATGATATAGACTGTGGAATGACCTTCTTGTCTTTGTTTAATAGTCTCTTCAATGAATGAAGTTAATACTTTGAAGGGGATAAGTTATAGGTCCAAGAGATAGTCATATTTGATGCTGCAATAAACACATAAATAATTAGTTGTGTATACAAGTAAAAAAAGAAGTGCGGCTTTATTTGTTCATTTGTGAAAATATGTAGATAACATGAAATGACTTGGTCTTCACTTAGTGAAACTATGTCATAGCGCATTTGTTCATGGTATATTAAAGAATACCCTAATTTCACTAGGTATTGATAATTACTTACAAAAATTCTTTTGTTGATCCCCCCTCGTAATACATATTTTGAATTAAAAAACCTTATTTTTACAATATATTCCTTATTTTTACTAGAAACCCCTTTTTATACCCCCCCGCTTCAATACCTATAACCCCCCCACACCCTATTCCCCACCCTTCAATACCTACAATATTTTGACTTTATTTTTCACAATTAAAAACCCCCCTTTATGAAAGAACGCGATAAGATATTGCTCAACAAGGTGAATCCCTTGTGCATGAAATAAAACAGAACATGGTAAAATGTATATGTAAGATTTGTACATAGCATAAAGGAACAAGGAGTAATGAATGACAGTGTAAAGAGCCACCTGTATGAATTAAAAGGAATCAAGGCTTGTATGTTTAGATTTTGAGTGAGACAGATTATGGAAATTCCAATTGTTCTTGTTGCTGCAAAATGCAAGGTCTATTAAACGATGGCATAAGAAAAACATGAACAATTTAATGAGATTAGCAATTTTTAAATATGTTCCTTACCATGCTTCACATGTCACTTGTAACAAGTCTCCAAGAGCATCCTTTCATTCCACCCCGGTCCCCTTGGACATAAACTTAAATGTGTAACAATGACTCTATGATGAACTTTCTACTTTTGGGAAATGCCCATAAGACCAAACAAACATTGCCTTGAAGCATGATTGATAACATCTAGAATTTTGTTTTAAAACAATCAAAAGTTATTTTTTTATAATTAGTGTAATGTCCCTTGAGAATAATTTTCCAAATGTGCTCAAATTCACCATGTTTCAACTCTAGGTATATGGATACAACTGATTCCAAACTCCTCCAAATACTTTCAAAATTGGTGAGGAAGGTCATGAGGGGTGATGGGACACATTGAAACATCTATCAGACATATAATCAACTGATATACCCAACTATTTTCTGCAATTTTCAATGGAAGAAGTTTCGGGACAAGACTAGTCAATTTGGGAGGTGGAAATCCCCCATGGGTCCTAGAAACAATCTCTTCCAAACACTGTAAAACCTCCACTAATGGTCAGTATGAGACTTGGATCTGTTATAAGAAATTAATTTAAGTGTATTTGTAGAATTATATGTGGTTTTTGGGTCTAATAGGTATCCAAGAGAACTCAGGGAATTTATTAGTAATTTTGAGGCTCAAACCCCCAATGGTAGATGGCTCCAAATAGATCCAAATTCTCTCAAATTGTACTATAAGGTGTATGAATGATGTTAATACATAAAAATGGTTTTTATAGGTGTCTTTAAACCATCAAATGACTTTTGTAACTCACTTTGGAAATCTGGTCAATGTATCGAGTTTTACGAGCAACTTATGGTTCAAATCCCCTAGGGGTAGATGATGAAAATGACTTTCCAAATGCACTCAATACAAATCCAATTTATGAATGTAAGTAGGGGACATATAAAGGACATCAACATGAAATCATATGCATCACCATTCAACTTTTAATGTATTCTATAACTCCCTTAAATCAGATGCAAAAGGACTAGTTTCAACCTTGGGGGAAATGATAGACAATCTTCTCCAAATGCTATGAAACTCAACAAAATGACTCCAAATGATTATGTAATGAACATTAAACTCATATAATACATCCATAACATTCCATTCATCCATAAACTATCATTATTTTACTTATCCATTCGAATCCATCAACATTACATTGGTTCACAACAAGGTAGTGGGGAAATGGCACTGTTTCTTCATTGTTTACCATATCTACATGAAATATTTTGGTATTTATACCTGATAGTATTCTTAACTTTAAATACATATGATTTACATCAGAATATAAAATAATGGGGCATTAGAATCTCCCCCAAAGAGATAAATAGCTCACCAAGTGCGCCTCAATCCATAGAGCAAGAATATGATGAGAAAACTTGGAATAGATGAAAGAACAAGTTGATCTTGAAGTTTCCACGAGATACCCTGTAGTTTGAACCTGTAAATTGAGATACCCTATAGTTTGAACCTGTAAATTATGACTCCATTAAATATCCATGAAATACCTGAATGGCCTTTCCAAACACCAACTTGGATGGGAATCTTTCACCCTCAAAATTGGCTAAGACAAGAAACTAGTCATCCACTAGCTCTCTGTCATCAAAAATGAAAATTTCTCAAATGATAAAAAAATGCCTTCATTATTTGTTCTTGACATTTATAAATTTTCCAAGCTCTATATGGGTCGAATTCCTTCCAAGATATGCATTCCAACTCTAGTTGGGAAGAGATTCCAAAGAATGCCACTTGTACAACGATTCCTAGTCTCTAACTTCCACCAAATCACATATGGAAGCATCTTAGCTGCCCTAACTCCCTTGAGTGCCCTCTTGGAGCTATTTTTAGCCCTGACATTTCATATATGTTAGATGCCATCCTTCAGATCTTATTTGTGTCATAGGTGTCATAGCATCTTCATCATTGTTGTCATAGAGCTAGGGAATCTAGTCCAAGTGTCTCACTAGCTCCAAAATGCCTCTTCCTCTTCCATGGGAGTTACTCTTCCACTCCAATTCAACCTTAATTGATTAATTCCAAGTATATTTACCTTCCAACTTATCCCAAGACCCTTGGGATTCTTATGGATTCTAAATGACAAGAGGATGATGCCATGTGGCATAGAAAATCTAGCTTGTGTGGTTCCCACAACCTTCACGTGTCTTCATAATCAATTGACACTTTGATTTTCCCTTGTATTTATTTATTTATCTCCTTTATTAAATATTTATGCCATAATAATATTCAAACATACATTATTGTCCCCCTTATTCCAAATCTCAAAGCTTCCACCCCCAACCTAGGAAATTAGTAATTTTCCTCCTTGGCAATTATTTGACCCTTAGCATCAATCTGAAAAACTCTCATGAATATGGAAAATGTAATTAGGCCATTGTGACCCAATGAAAAATTTGGGACATGACAAATCCTCTCTTCCCAATATTGCTTGTCCTAAAGCAATTTCAAACATGGGTGTTGAAAAACCAGCTTTCTGTATGATTCTTTGAAGTTGCCACTGAGTTGCCCAACTTTCAGTCTTTAAGATTCCATGAAGATTTTAGAGAGGAACCACCATGCTTGTTTCTGCACTACTCTGATTAAAATCACTTTATTAAGTGGGGAATCCATCTCACATATTGCTTGTTTCCTAAAAAAAATGAAATCAATGGGACTAAAAACTATCCCATGGTCCCATTGCTTGTATTGCACTCCAACAATTAAGAGTGGTCTCCAACCCATACCATTAGGAAAGAGAATTCTGGGATCCCATTTTATTGTATGCATTCTTCCAAGCATCATGAGTACATAATATATAATCAAAGTACATAACACCATAGTAAAAATGTACATGAAGGAGGTGCCTCATCAAAAAATCATGAAAGTGCGTATACCTCCAAGTAAGTAGACCACCGTTTTTCAAGTGCATACAAGCTTCAAGTGACCAATCAAATCTACTCCAATGACATAGGTGAGGATCCCATGACCTATAATGCTGCTCCCAAAGGATGCAATATGCATCAAAATATTCAGCCATGTATTCTTTCATCCAAGAAGTGAATGAAGACTCTCCACTAAAATCTGAACCAAATAATGAGAAAAAAAAACAAGGAGACTTCAAATGACTCAAAGATAATCACCCATACATTCATGAATGAGAGAATCATACATATATAACAAAGTATGTGGTTGGAAACAAAAATGTTCTCCAATCATAAATCTATTCACCCCATTGTTAGATGAAGTTCCTCCAACATCAAATCAACCAAGTGTTGTGCAAGAAAAACCATTAGTCTTAAGGAAGGATGTTTCCTCCAATGAAGTAGCTCTCTAACAATGATGTTTTGTTTTTTTTTCTAAGGTGATATGTTTGAAAACAATTTTAATTAGATAATTTAAAAAATTGTTTACAAGAATAGTATTGGAACCAGAAAAGTACAGTATAAAAGTGTATGTATCTAACAAAGTAAAAGATAATTTTTATCTTTTTCAACTTTGTGACTTTCAAATACAAATCTGATAAATTACTTGGTGAATTGGGACCTTGCTTATATTCAGAAAATAAGTTTTCACAATAGTTTATTCCTTTTAGGAAAATTGACAAATCAAACAAAAGTGACCCTTAAACAAGTGTCTATACAGACCTGAGAGAGAGGTAGGAAAATATCTAGGGTAGGTTTACACAGGAATAGTAGTACGTACAACAAGCAGGAGGCACGAGGAACATTTTAATCGAGACAGTGAAAGTGAGGAAGACAATTCACAACATTTTTATTTAAACAAGGGCGGGCTCAAAACACAATAAAATAGAAGTGCCAAGAAGAACGGGCATTGCAAATTGCAATAGTAATAACTTTAAGGTAATAGCACATATCAAGGTAGTACCAGGAGGAAACTTTATGCATTTTTCTTTGCAACCTCTATATTTGTTGGAACATATATTAATCATATAGTTCGGTGAATCGCTTCAATTATTGTTGCAATGTTTATTGGGTCTTTCTTGGCTTTCTTTGGAGTAGATGTCTTATTCTGGAGACAGTTTCTAATTGAAACAATTGCCTCTTCTAAATATAAAGTCACTCATTGAAGACTTATCTTAGGGATATTCACATTTGGATACGATGGTTTGACTACAAATGCATTCTTCTTCATAACTTCATTCCAAACATGGTGTGTGTAATGATGACATATCATAATAAGAAATTTTGTCATTTTTCTTCATAATTTTGTTCCAAAAATGCTTTGCATAATTAGGCATCCATGAATCTCACCCACCTAATGAAGTTTCCCAAATTTCATACATACATTTTTTAAAGGTTTCCCTAAACATCATTACACTTAAAATTATGTTATATTAAGTCATTTGCAATGTTCATTTTCATTAGCAAATATGTGGTCTGCAAAAGTTCACATTAGCCATGAAAACCTCTTTTCTCAACTTCCAAACAATGTCTTTGCTCAATCATAGAATTGCATCAGTTATGCATTAAAAAAGAATGACATGAGATAGGGTTGTCAATTTAGTCTTGTGCTTGCTAGACTGTGATACCTTTAAAAATGAATATCATCATGCTTGTCATGTTCCCACTAATGAAAGATTGATCATCCATTTTGTCAGCTTTATTAGGTAGCTTTTTATCGCAGGATGAACTCACAAGGAGCAAACAAAGGCTACGAAAAAATATTGCATTAAAACCCAGTTAACAAAACACATGTTCAAACACATGAGACACTTGTTCAGTTAGAATTTGACAAACCAATGACATGCCTATCAAAATTCCATTTAGCGGCCCAACAAGGTATCTGGAAGACTTTATCTACATTTTTAAAATTTTTCCAATGGACCTTTCCTTGAATATTCTTCTACGGGAAAAGCATCCTCTATCCACAAAACCTTTTTCTCAAACATAGAATTGCTTTAGCCGTGCATCAAAACAAACTGACATGACATGGGGTTGTTAATGTATCCCTCTGCATGTTGGACTGTGAAACCTTTAAAATTGATGAAATCAACAACATATGTGTTTTGGGTTAAACGGGGAAGCTACACTCGGATTACCAAATAAGCATGCACCGAAACCAAGTTAAAAAACCCTTGTTAAAACAAAGAACACGCTTGGCCAACTACCCAAACACACAAAATGTGGACCCTCAAGTAACAAACATAGGTAATAAGAAGGCATTGAAATCCAATTAATAGACCCCCTTGTTAAAACACGCAATACACTTGTCCAACTGATCGAACACGCGCACGGCGGACCCTCAACAACAAATGCAGGTAATAAGCTTGCATTGAAACCCATTAATATGAACCCCTGTTAAACAATGTGAGACACTTGTCCAACTGGCCAAACACATGCAAGACAGACCCTCAAGTAGGATGCAAAAGTAATAAGAAGGCATAGAAATCCAGTTAACATAACCCCTATCAAAACATGAAATACACCTATCCAACTGCTGAAACACACACAAGACAAACCCTCAAGCAACAAATAAAGGTAACAAACTTAATTATTTATTGGAGTTAACAAAACGCATGTCCAAACACACAAGACACATATCCAACCTCCATTTACAATCACCAAGGCACGTGTCCAAATGCAATTTGATGGAGTGACAAGGAATGCAAGTTTATTCTCGTTTTTTAATGGTTGATCTTACACATGGAAGCTTTACAACAATTAACAACAACAATAAGTTATTTTCACAATACAATAACAATATACATGTTACACGTTGTATAACAGGAACAAGAATCAACTTTGAACATGTATGGGTATGAATAGTAGATCATAGAATAAGAGAGCGTGGTAGGGTTACGCAATTAAGGTGGGCGTTAGCACATACGACCAACAAATAAGCGTTAACAGAAGAGAAAGGTTAAGCACCATAAATGAAGGTCTAATAAACGCTTATCACATTGCAAAATGAAGCATGCACTAATAAGGTGGGGATGGAATTCATTTTATCTCTCTCTCAAATGTACAAGTGTTTAATTCACTAATTGAAACTTCTATCATCACCATATAAGGAAGGTCAAAAGTATATGTTGGGAACAAGTGTTGTAATATTCATAGTATCAACTGTCACAATAACCTTTTTTTTGTTGCTAAAAGCATATAAATGGATTTGCATTGATAAAACAAAAATAGATCTATTTGCAAGGTTTTGAAATTTCTTCAAATAGGAAAAAACATGTGAGAATAGTACAAGTTTTCCAATGTAAAGAAGGGTCTAAGCTGAAGCGATAATTGAGAATGCATGATTCTAAAATTTATTAAAGCACATAAGAGATTTTTTTATAGTCATGAACCAACATACACATTTTAAAATTGCAAAGTCAAAGAAACAAGTAAAGATAACAATAGACGTAAGCATGCATTTTCTTATATAAGCACACGAGAGAAGCCATTTATACCATTAAAGACATTTGATTATTGCAAAGGGAAGTAAAAAACTGAACATGGAAAGACAAATGAGCTATAAACCATTAAAGACATTTGATTATTGCAAATAGAAATAAACAATTGAACATCGAAAGAGAAATGAGAATTTTTTTTTGAGCTATGAAATTTCAAGAATGTTAAGTATATCTACAAAAGCATAGTCCAAAATTGAAAATAAAAGTATAGAGTTAGAAGGTCATATATATGTGTGTGTGTGTGAACACATTGTGAAAGTAAATGATAGTAAAAAAGCACATTTTGTCAGCATTTTTAAATGTGCATTTTGAATTTGAAGAAACAATAAACATATGTAATAGATAAGTGCAAGAAAATATACCGCAAGAAAAGTAAAAGTGCAACAAAACAATGTTTAATTAACAAGTTTATAGTAAGTATATAAAGAGTTCAAATAAGTTGTAAAGGGATCTCAATGGGGGAAATGACATTTAAAAAGTGGAAGAGTATGAGTTGCTAGAAAAAAAGCAACAAAACAAAGTACGTAAGTGTCTAGAATACTAAAATGGACAAGGAAAGTACAAGTCAATCATATATACATGTCGAGCGATGGCAGCGACAACACCAAGTACAAGATATTGAAGGACCAATATTTGGATGTCTTAGCACCAAATCTTGTCATATATACCTGACTATATCTCTTTAATGTATATGCATAAAACATTGAAGAAGTTGCTTTAACATAGAGAGTAACTTTATGGTTGTGAATATGCAACTAGTTAGAAGCAAAGACGATGCTTCAAAGTTTGTTTCCATCTGTTGCATTACTTTTATATGCTCATATATTTGTTGACAGTAGTATGAAATTTTGCTCAGGTATGGTAATTCTAGCTCTGTTTTGCAGTAAGAAAAATGAACACATTGAAGCAGACCTTTCAATTTAAGGAGCAGTTGAATCGTTGGCCAAATGTAATTAATTGGGAGAAGAGAGGATGATTTGAAATATGTCTCTTTCTCTTGTAATGCTTCCCTTTGTTCCTTAATTTGTTGATAGTAATATGGAAATGTACTAAAAATGGCATAGTGAAATCTGTTTGACAATTGGAGCAAAAAAATACATATGAAGATGTTGTATATTTTGCATATTACAAGCAAGAACAATTATATAGTGCATACCAAGTTCCCTTGTTTAAGAACAAAATTTAAGTTTTTAGAGTAAGAAAACATTTATAGCTAATACAATATGGACATGTCGAAACAATAAGCAGTAACACATTAAAGTAGATGAAAGCAAATTTTAATTTGATGCTAACAAAGGAACATGTGATACAATGGTTAATTTCTACGTTGAATTGAACCAATAAATGGTGAAACATATAAGTAAATTATACATCTAAAAAAGAAACACATTTTATTTATTTTTCAATTGTAGCAATACATTCAATAATGGGAACAAAATAAGCGTGAACAATAAAACAATTTTTTTTGATGGCAAGCACATGTTTAGAGAAAAAAGAGTACATCCTTAGAGCAAATAATTAAAAGCTTTAAGTAGAATGTGGTTGTTAAGACTTTGAAGCAAGTAAGGTTTCCTCTTGTTTCCTACATTGGACATATAGATTGTCTTGCATTCGAGAGTATCTAGAAAAAGAGAAAGTTGGAGATATGCGAAGGCTTGAAAGAGATTTAACTCTTGATATTGCAATGAATGTAATCCCTTGTCTGTCAATGTTTCCAATATCTATTGTTGCATTTTGTAGGGTCATACCTTGTGCTTTATGAATTGCTAAACTCCATTCCATACGAAGTGGTAGTTTCCTACGTGATCCTCTTGTTATGGGAGAGATGGGAAGATAAGTAGGATTAGAAGAATCCCATGGGGGCCCTTTGTAGTGGAGGAATTTGACACCAATGAAGGATGGTAAGGTAGGAGGTCGGTTGTTGGAGTTGTAGACAATGGCCATGATTTTTCCAAGCGATCTGTTAATGAGGCTTGCTCCAACCCATAAATTAGCTGTTAACATCACTTGTTGACCGATAACAAGAAGGACCTTCAATGGAAATTGTTCATCATCTATGGATTGACAGACATGTTTATTCCTTTGTTCTGCAAAGCAATGTGCAATTAGCATATTAAGGTGTTTGAGCATGCGTTTATTGTGCAGTGCAACAGAGCTATTAGTGGCATACAAGTGGGTGCAATGTTCAAATGAATAGTTTTTTACATTCAAAAGGGATGGGGTTTTTCTTGTCATTAGGAGTGCTAGTATTCAAGAGTTGGTGTTGCATTTCGAAGGTTCAATAAGAGTTGGTGAAAAGGAAATTTGAGAAGGGTTATCTCCTTGTTGTCGAAAAATGGTTGAGAGCATGACAAAGGTATCAAATGTTCACATAAGAGCATTGCCAAAGGAAGCACCTGCATACATGGGGATGTCCTTTACAAGAGGCAATTGGAAGAAATCACCAAGAAGGATCATGGAACAACCACCAAACGGGACTGCACATTGCAAAGGGAAAGACTCACGTAAATGTGCATCAATTTGAGTTAACAATTTTGGGCCAATAAAGCTCATTTCATCATTGAGAATATATCGAATATGACGAAGTTATTCTTGAAGATTTGAAAGGGATTGGCCTTCAAGAGGGTGTGTTTCAGCAATGGGTATTCTAAGAGAAGAATGTAATGTAAGTGCATGTATGTTAAAGGCAACAACACCAGTTGGATCTAGGAGAAGCAACACAGAGGGATTTTCTCTAGGTGCATTTTGGAGTGCAAATTTCAATCAAGAAATGATGTAAGATTTCCCAGTTCCTGCAGTACCTTGAATGACCATTTTGAGTGGGTGAGGGGTTGTAGTGTTTCTAAAGTGGTAAATCAGAAGATCAAAGGCTATGTGTTGTGTGGAAGACAAGGAATCAGATGAATTGGACAATGAAGAGGTGTATTCATGTAGTTGGGTGGACAAGCAATTGAAGTCAATGAATGATATGGTTGTTTCATGCAAATGTGTAGGGATATTGTTATGTGTCCAATTGTGAGTTTTGTCAAAATCATGATGTCCAAGCATTTCAAGGTTAGCAATATGGATGTTGTTTCTTGGACAGATCTGAGAGAGAAGTTCCCATTCAACCATGGTATGGGACACGGAAAGGGAAATAGATCATAGGTTGAATCATTAGATGGAGGTGTAGAGGGCTCTTCTGGTACGCGTTCAACATACCATACAACATATGAGTCTTTAATGCGATGCCAATGATAAATAACTTCAGAACTTGTGGTTCCAATATCCTTGGGGAGGGCCTATAAAGGTTTGTATAGAAGAAGTTCACTCCAACAAAACGGTTCAAAAGATGAAGAATCAAAGGGAGGAATGGAAGTGAATTGTGGAAAGATTCAAACAATATTGCGACGTGAGTTTGATTTCCATGGATGTTTTTTCCTATTTGTGAGAAAGACCAAGAACGATCAACTTCAAGATGGGTTAGATGTTCAATAGCATGGGGGTCTTTGCATGTATACAAAATGAAGGGGGGGTTGGAGGGGTGTTAGTTGTGTCATTAAAGACACGACAGAAAACACTTTGGCTCACATTCAAGGTAAAAAAATGAGCAGCTGCAAAGCACAAGAGGGAGTTTTTGGAGCATGTGGCAAGTCTCTTGTGCGTTGATGTCTTGTTCTGCAACTTTTTTTGCAAGGAAGCGCTTGATTGGTTAAAGAACATGCACGTCAATTGGTGAGGCATGTGCAAGTCGAGAGAGAATAGCATGGTAGCTTTTTTATTTTGGCTCTATTTTCGATGCATAATTTGAAATGTATTTGAGGAAAACATGCTTAGAAAGAACAGGTTGGAAATCAACATTAGCCCTCCATATTGAAATCATGGTTGGGTTGTGAATATTTAGAAGGGAATCATTTCTTGCAGGATTGTATGTTTTACATCCATTTGAATCAATGAACAAGGAAGAAGTAGCTTCTAGGTCAAAGGGGAAACCATAATGACATTTAAGAGATGTTCCTATTTTACAAAGGCAAGTTCATTCTGAACATTTGGTGTGTCTTTGAACACAATTTACAAGTTCTTCATAGTCAACCAAGTGGTTTGATGCAAGTATGGATGGTGATACAAGACTGCTGGATCATTTGTAGCAAACTTATGCAACCCAAAAGTGTACACGTGATCGACACGAAGGGTTCCAGGATGTAAAATATGGGTCGAAATAATTTTTTGCAGCTTCAAGTGTAGGAACATCTTCCCTTTCCAATGTGTCCATATTTGGTGCATCTTCCCACCAAATAAAACCATGAATGTGTGTGGATCCCCTATGTTTCCATTCATACCTACATGGGAAAAGAGGAATACATTAGAAAGCAAGCTTTTCAAGTGACGAACATGAAGAGAAGGATAAGAAGAAAGAGATAGTACAAGACCTACACCAAGAATCGGTTATATGAAGCATGTTTTGAAGCACCTATTCAAGGAATATTTTGAATCTATTGTGCATGTATTGTGATGTAATATGTGGCTTGTATGATGTTGTGAATCCTCCACTGATGGTGTTAATATGAACCACTAGGGTGTTGGGTAGGAATCATAGCATGAAAATCCAACCATTTCGTGTCAGCAGCACTAAGGGTGAAGAAGAAGCTTGGTGTACCTTGTTGATTGATCATATTTGTTAGTTCAGCTCTGCTTTTGTTCCAATATGAACGTGTTCCATCCAATGTATCCCCAAATTATACACCCCTTTCAACGATCTTGTCATCAAGCAGGTCGTGCAATTAATTAACAAGATCAAGTATTATGGGAGGGAGTGTATCTTCAAGGTTACGTTTGAAAAAAATAGAAGCAGTAGCATGACTTCGATGCTGCATAATGAGATTGTATATGTAGTAGCAGAAATGAGGATGTTGGCCAAATTTGTTGTCATGATAGGTAATGAGGTGAAGTGCATATTCGTGCATCTCAATTTGATGAATGCATGGTTGTTTAAGCATTACAACAACTGTGGGAAACAAGTTTGGAAAGGCCATTGAAAAAATTCCTTGATAGGGGAGATGTCTATAGGGGGGAAATCAATGGAAGGTGATAGCGGGCTATCTGGTATGCGTAAGAAGCATCTAATTTCCTCAATCTTAGTTCTAGAATTTCTTTGTGTTGAAATAAAGGAGGAGTATTTTAATTCATAGGGTTCAAGCGAATTTGGTGGTTGCACAGTATATGGCGAGTTGTGTTGATAAAATGGTGTATCATGGCGAATAAAAAGTGAAATGTTTGTTGAATCAAGAGGAAAAGAAGATAATGCTATTGGGTTAACTCAAACATCATTGTAGTGTGGATCATTAGCCATTTTGTATTCAATAGCAATAAGAACACATGTTTGACTAACAAAGAGTTCATATGATTTGTTTGTAGGGTTTCATTTGTGAAAAACAAGGATGTTAAGGTCTGATATTAAATGGGGCAGTGATGTGGCAATATTGGAAATGTCTTGGAGGAAGCAAATATTACGTCCAAAATATTTATATTAACCACCACGGGCATGCATGACTTGTATGATTGGGTTAGCACTACAAATGAGTATTTCTTCAACTTGTGTAAGTATTGCAAGGACAGGTGGTTGTATACTCGGTTCCATATTGTTTTCCAATGAAAATCAATGTCTTTTTCTTTCTAGAATACAATGAGAGCATGCATATGCACCATGGATTTTTTTTGTTGAAATGCCAGGGTAAGATTCATTGCATATCGAGCATACATTCATGTGAGATAGATGGTCCAATTTTGTATAAAAGCATTGATGTGTATAATTAAGGGGGGTGTTGGATGGATTTAGCATGGAAGATGGAAGGGATGGTGTGGTGGAAGGTTGACAAAAAGAAAATGAAGAAGGTATATCCATAGCTTGACAAGCAGCTCTATAAAGAAGACATTGTTTCTTGTTGTTTTTATTTTTGTTATGTGCATATACAAGTCTTCTTCGTGCATTGGCTTGTTCATTGTCATGGTTGGGCATGATGCCCACTAGAAAAGTGCAAGCTTGTTAAAGACACAAAAGGTGTCATTGGTGGAAGGGACACATTTTGTAAATGTATTAACTGGAAAGTATATGGATATAATACATGAGAGTTAAAGGAAATGTAAAGTAATTTTTTTATAGTCATGAACCAACATACACATTTTACAATTCAAAGTCAAAGAAACAAGTAAAGATAGCAATAGACATAAGCATGCATTTTCTTATACAAGCACACGAGAGAAGCTATTTATAACTATAAACCGTTAAAGACATTTGATTATTGCAAAGGGAAGTAAAAAAATGAACATGGAAAGACAAATGAGCTATAAACCATTAAATACATTTGATTATTGCAAATAGAAATAAACAATTGAACATCGAAAGAGAAATGAGAATTTTTTTTGAGCTATGAAATTTCAAGAATGTTAAGTATATCTACAAAAGCATAGTCCATAATTAAAAATAAAAGTATAGAGTTAGAAGGTCATATGTGTGTGTGTGTGTGTGTGAAAATATATATATGTATGTGTGTGTGTGTGTGTGTGAAAATATACAATAAACATATGTAATAGATAAGTGCAAGAAAATATACAACAAGAAAAGTAAAAGTGCAACAAAACAATGTTTAACTAACAAGTTTATAGTAAGTATATAAAGAGTTCAAATAAGTTGTAAAGGGATCTTAACGGGGGAAATGACATTTAAAAAGTGGAAGAGTATGAGTTGCTAGAAAAAAAATGATAAAACAAAGTATGTAAGTGTCTAGAATACTAAAATGGACAAGGAAAGTACAAGTCAATCATATATACATGTTGAGCGATGGCAGCGACAACACCAAGTACAAGATATTGAAGGACCAAGATTTGGATGTCGTAGCACCAAATCTTGTTGTATATACCTGACTATATCTCTTTAATGTATATGCATAAAACATTGAAGAAGTTACTTTAACATAGAGAGAAATTTTATGGTTGTGAATATGCAACTAGTTAGAAGCAAAGATGATGCTTCAAAGTTTGTTTCCAACTGTTGCATTACTTTTATATGCTCATATATTTGTTGACAGTAGTATGAAAGTTTGCTCAGGTATGGTAATTCTAGCTCTGTTTTGCAGCAAGAAAACTGAACACATTGAAGCAGACCTTTCAATTTAAGGAGCAGTTGAAACGTTGGCCGAATGTAATTAATTGGGAGAAGAGAGAATGATTTGAAGTATGTCTCTTTCTCTTGTAATGCTTCCCTTTGTTCTTTAATTTGTTGATAGTAATATGGAAATGTACTAAAAATGGCATGGTGAAATCTGTTTGACAATCGAAGCAAAAATATACATATGAAGACGTTGTATATTTTGCATATTATAAGCAAGAACAATTATATAGTGCATACCAAGTTCCCTTGTTTGAGAACAAAATTTAAGTTTTTAGAGTAAGAAAACATATATAGCTAATACAATATGGACATGTTGAAACAATAAGCAATAACACATTAAAGTAGATGAAATCAAAGTTTCATTTGATGATAACAAAGGAACATGTGATACAGTGGTTAATTTCTATGTTGAATTGAACCAATAAATGGTGAAACATATAAGTAAATGATACATCTAAAAAATAAAGCCATTTTATTTCTTTTTCAATTGTAGAAATACATTCAATAATGGGAGCAAAATAAGTGTGAACAATAAAACAAAAAAATTTGATGGCAAGCACATGTTTAGAGAAAAAAAGAGTACATCCTTAGAGAAAATAATTAAAAGCTTTAAGCAAAATGTGGTTGTTAAGACTTTGAAGCAAGTAAGGTTTTCTCTCGTTTCCTACATTGGACATATGGATTGTCTTGCATTCGAGAGTATCTAGAAAAAGAGAAAGTTGGAGATATGCAAAGGCTTGAAAGAGATTTAACTCTTGATATTGCAATGAATGTAATCCCTTGTCTGTCAATGTTTTCAATATCTATTGTTGCATTTTGTAGGGTCATACCTTGTGCTTTATGAATTGTTAAACTCCATTCCATACGAAGTGGTAGTTTCCTACGTGATCCTCTTGTTATGGGAGAGATGGGAACATAAGTAGGATTAGAAGCATCCCATGGGGGTCCTTTGTTGTCAAAACCCCAAATTTTCACAAAAATTTAAAAATTTTGAGATAACATAAAATGTTACAGTTGCAGTTAGATAACCACTAGCAACAAATAGAAGAAATGAAATAGATAATAAAAGTGTTTGTAAATTTTAACACATATAGATTAATGTTGTTTTAAAAATTGATATGTGATGTGAGTAATCTACATTTAAATATTTAGTTGTACTGATGGTTTGAATGTCAAGTAGGTGAGGATTCATTTTCTAGCTGGGGCTTACTTAGCGATTGCTAACGTATCTGGATTTTCTGAATCTTTACAGGCTTGACAGGTAATTTTTGACCTAGTAAAAGTTTATTAAGGTGATATCTCAGATATAGTTTCTCTTAGCGTAAAATATGCTGCTAGAGTAAAAGTTCTGTTTAGAAGACTCAAGAATCTGCAAGGTAAAGTAATGTTCCTTTTATTTGTAAAACCATATTATTTTACTTCATCCTTGTTTCGTAGAGGTTATTAATGTCGCCCTACTATTTGTATATTATCAGTAAGATCTTTATGATAGATAAAAACTTTCCTTTTAACTTTACTCTAATTGAATTCCAGTTTTAGAAGAGCTTAAGATAATATTTCATAACTCTTTCTTAGATAAAGAGTCTATTGCTATTACCATCATAATAAATTAAGCACTGCTTATCTTTATATAAATGGACCTCAGTCCTTCGAAACATAAGCCTAAGGTATTCTTCTCAATTTTGTTTCAGTTAGGACTCAACATGGTTAAATTATCAGCTTAACATCGCTTGTAGTTTATGAGATATCCTCAACATGTAAATCATCAAGATCGTGGTTGGAAATCCCATTGTCATCATGAAAGACATAATGTGACAATTTCACATTACCCTAATATTTGTTTATATGTGAATAAGATGCAATACACTCCTAAAAGTTTACTATTCTATCTCCAAATTTGAACTTCATCTTGTTTCGGTTCATCTTAGAACTTGACAAATATTATGGAGTTCCAAGATCATGTACTTATACGTTTATATCCTACATCTAGTACTGTAAATTCCTTTTTTGAGTGAAGGAGCTATTCTTGTGTATAAGTGTTAGTATATCTTTATACACCATATTAGTTTTAATTCTACTCTTATAATATAACCATTCATATTTCATGAATATAATACCAAGTTACTTAAAGCATTTTTAACTTGTTCAAGCTTATACTAACCTCTTAATCCTTTTCTTATAAGTTTGATTAAAAAGGTTATAAAATCCTCACAATACTAGGTATCAAAATCATAAATATAACTTTTCAAAAACAAGTGCATTGAATCCATATGCACTTAGGTTCTTTACCAAATCCAATTATATGGTTAAATATTATGTTTAAATGTTGTTGTAACACTTTGTCCAACGTCGAGGCTTGACTTTGGTTGGAAATGATATGATTTGAACTTTAAGTGATAACACATTATTATTTCAAGCTTAAAGTAATTGATTTACAAATAATTGGGTTCGAAAGATTTGCAGTGGAGACTATACGAAAAACCCACCGTTACAAGAAAAGACTTGAGGACACGTGGAACTCTCCTCGCCATGAAATACGTGATTTAAAAGCTTACCTTTCAACCCTAAACTTCATTGTTCAACAAGGGTTTCAGTCTCTGCAATGTTGGGGTTCACTGTGGCCATTGAAGGCTCGCAGTTGCTTGCCTCCAGCTCCACTGTCTGTGCCTTTTCTTTGAAGAGCCACTGTTTAGAGTGAGGGTTATAAGCTGTAGCTTGTGAATGAATAGTTTTCTGCAACACCTTGCTGTGCATGAGGGTTGATTTACACAGTTGTTAGTTACAGTGTTGAAGTCGTGGTTTTTCCATTGCCTTGGCTTTCTCTTGCTCCAGTTGTCGTTGTAGTTGAAAACTCAAACTCAGCTGCCCCTTCTCAGGTGAACGTGAAGGTTGTTGAGCTCGTGGCATCAGTCTACCTTCTTCTTGACCTCGTTCTCCAACTTATAGGTATGCATCACCTTAAGAAGTTGAACACTATACATATATTCAGTTTCAGTTCTATTTACATGTTTTTAATTATAATTTGATTTTCATTTGTGCAGGTGACAGTTCGCATCACCTTGGGAAGGAACCCCTTCACAAAAGAACCGGCGTTCATTTCATGGGTAAGCCCTGGTTATGAAATGGTTCCTCCTGCTTGTTTAGACCTTAGGGGAAAGAAGAAGTTACAGCATGGTGTTTCCCGGTTTTGGGTTACTATTCTTCAGTTTATTAGTTTAGTTTTTGTTTAAACCCTCACTTACAACAGGGTAACTCCGGTTCAAACCATGACTTGTAAATGCTTAGTCCTCATGCTTTTACCCAAGTTGATACTTGGTCTGATGTCTTATGTTTTTAAAACCCCATATTTCATTATGGGTGCATCAGCTTTAAGCTGGTTTGTAAACTCTGTTTAAGTTAAGCCTTCTAGGCCTGTTAAGTAATATACAGTTTTCTTTTAAAGGCATAAGGGTTTTCCTTGAGCTCATACTCAGTTTATCTTTAAGCTATTAATATGACTCTGTGAACTTAGGGTTTGTACCCTAATAGACTGTGTAATAATAATTTTACTGTTTAACATATCTCGTAATTAGTTTATTGTTAAAATTTACTGACTGTCACTCAGTCTTGGTTTATTTATAGATTTTACTTAATCGCTCAATTATATGAGCTAGAGTTTTCCTGTAGGGAACCTTTGTTTTAAAAAAATTTATTCCATTTATTTTTAACAAGTTCTGTTACTTTATTAATTTGGTTCTTAACTAGAATTACAAATGTGTTGTGGAAATTTCCAGTTTATAGTTTTACAAATGTCTTTTTTGTTTGTCCTTAAAGGACTATAATTAATTTATAATAACCTAGTTTATTAATTAAATAATCCAAATAATTTTGGATTAGAACTTCAATGCTTGTCATTTGTAATTGTGATATATATTTAAGGTCTCGACCCTGTTATTTGCTTTTACAGGTATATCCTGTTTGTAAAAGTAAAATGAAACAGTTCCTTTTTATAAATATCCATTTATGTATATGTTGTTTTTTATTGTTTTCTTGTTGTTTTATCTATTGAAATAAATAAAGGGAAAATGATAGAAGAACTTAGATATTTGAATAAGTTTCTTCTTAGTACCATGATTGTTTTTTTCATATGACTTTCCTTAGTTAATAGTAACTGTTAGTTTTAAATTATTATGATTAGAATTTGAACTATATACTTATTAGTGTATACCTTTATTGAACTGAATATAAACCAATAGTTTAGCTGTAATTCTTCTACTACATAAGCAACAGGTTAATAAATAAAATACAAAGAAAATATATATGAACCTAACACAGTTTACCATCCTGTATGTTTTAAATTCAATAAAAAAAACAATGTACAGTGTGTAAGCATAATTTATTAGGATATTTATTTATAAAAAGATCCTTCTACCTGTGTTGAGTTATTACTATTCCTTTTCCAGTGAATTTGCATACATAAACCGGTTAACAATAAACATATATGAGCAGGTTATTGTTATTTTCTGATAATAATCTACATACAGAAAATAAGTTACTCTGATATTATGAAATGCATAATACATCCTATTCATTTCCATTCCTATCATATTCTTCATCTATTTTAAATACATTGCCTGTGCTGGAGTACGGTCTGGTCCTTCCAGATGTGGAAAAACACAGGTTAGAATTATTTTTACATCTATTTAAATTCATTCCTTCAAATATCTATAAGATTACTAACTCTAATATTTGCAACTAAACATTTAACATTTAGATAACAATCGGATTCACTTTTATCATTTAACACAGTAAAACAAAAAAGATTGTAGAACCTGATTAAGCTAGACAACAACAGCGTTAGGAGGCTGTTCCTCCCTACCAACTCCTGGAGAGCGCTCAAACAACACCTCGTCAGGACCTCTGAGCCTGTTCTTGGTCTCCTTGGCTGAGAACTGGTGGAGCAAGCAAACAACAGACTAGTCTAATGACTCAGTAATGATTTTGCACTCAGCAATAAAATCCTTCAGCTGAAAAGCTACACTAGATCACTCAGCAGTTTTAACCCCTCAAACTCTTTCCACAAATTCCCTTGCCATTGAATTCTCTGAAGTTCATTCACTTGAATGATCACTTCTCTAGAATGAGCAGCCTCAGCTCTCTTCAATGGGCATTTTTTATAAAGATTGCTTAGGTCTTTTGGGTCAGTTGTCATTAATTGAGCCACCTGCTCTGATCCCACTTTCTTGGGGGATCATGACCCCAAATGTAGGGAGGTTGCCACCTGCCACAGTTGGAAGTGCTTAAGGATGCTACCACATGTCTGTTTGCTCTCCACCCAGTCTCCTCCACCAAATTGACCAGTAAACACTCTTTTGATAGCTCTCCTAAGCTGTTGTCTCCACTTTTATTTGTTTATAATTAAAATATTCATAATTACATTCAACATCCTTGACTCTGTTGAGTCATCAATTACAACTTAGCATAAAATTTAACATAATGTCTTTAAATAAAATCAAATAAGATAATATTAATTTTCAAAAATTGGGGCATGTGACATTTGTAGTGGAGGAATTCAACACCAATGAAGGATGGTAAGGTAGGAGGTTGGTTGTTGGAGTTATAGACAATGGAAATGATTTTTCCAAGCGATCTGTTAACGAGGCCTACTCCAACCCATAAATTAACTATTAACATGACTTGTTGACCAATAACAAGAAGGACCTTCAATGGAAATTGTTCATCATCTATGGATTGACGGAGATTTTTATTCCTTTGTTCTGCAAAGCAATGTCCAATTAGCATATTAAGGTGTTTGAGCATGCATTTGTTGTGCAGTGCAATAGAGCTATTAGTGGCATACAAGTGGGTGCAATGTTCAAATGAACAGTTTTTTGCATGCGAAAGGGATGGGGTTGTTCTTGTCATTAGGAGTGCCAGTATTCAAGTGTCGGTGTTGCATTTCGAAGGTTCAATAAGAGTTGGTGAAAGGAAATTTGAGAAGGGTTATCTCCTTGTTTTCAAAAAATGGTTGAGAGCGTTTCAAAAGTATCAAATGTTCGCATAAGCGCATTGCCAAGGGAAGCACCTGCATACATGGGGATGTCCTTTACAAGAGGCAATTGGCCGAAGTCACCAAGAAGGATCATGGAACAACCACCAAACGTGACTATAGATTGTGAAGAGAAAGCTTCACGTAAATGTGCATCAATTTGAGTTAACAATTTTGGGCCAATAAAGCTCATTTCATCATTGAGAATATATCGAATATGACGAAGTTCTTCTTGAAGGTTTGAAAGGGATTGGCCTTAAAGAGGGTGTATTTCAGCAATGGGTATTCTAAGAGAAGAATGTATTGTAAGTGCATGTATGTTAAAGGCAACAACACCAGTTGGAGCTAGGAGAAGCAACATGGAGGGATTTTGTCTAGGTGCATTTTGGAGTGCAAATTTCAATCAAGAAATGATGTAAGTTTTCCCATTTCCTGCAGTACCTTGAATGGCCATTTTGAGTGGGTTAGGGGTTGTAGTGTTTCTAAAGTGGTAAATCAGAAGATCAAAGGCTATGTGTTGTGTGGAAGACAAGGAATCAAGTGAATTGGACAATGAAAAGGTGTATTCGTGTAGTTGGGTGGACAAGAGATTGAAGTCAATGAATGATATGGTTGTTTCATGCAAATGTGTAGGGATATTGTTATGTGTCCAATTGTGAGTTTTGTCAAAATCATGATGTCCAAGCATTTCAAGGTCATTAATATGGATGTTGTTTCTTGGGTGGATTTGAGAGAGAAGTTCCCATTCAACCATGGTATGGGACAAGGAAAGGGAAATAGATCATAGGTTGAATCATCAGATGGAGGTGTAAACGGCTCTTCTGGTACGCGTTCAACATATTGTACAACATATGTGTCTTTAATGCGATGCCAATGAGAAATAATTTCAGAACTTGTGGTTCCAATATCCTCAGGGAGGGCATAGAAAGGTTTGTATAGAAGAAGTTCGCTCCAACAAAACGGTTCAAAAGATGAAGAATCAAAGGGAGGAATGGAAGTGAATTATGGAAAGATTCAAACAATATTCTGACGCGAGTTTGGTTTCCATGGATGTTTTTTCCTATTTGTGAGAAAGACCAAGAATGAGCAACCTCAAGAAGGGTTAGATGTTCAAGAGCATGGGGGTCTTTGCATGTATACAAAATGAAGGGGGGGTTGGAGGGGTGTTAGTTGTGTCATTAAAGAAATGATGGAAAACACTTTGGCTCACATTCAAGGTAAAAAAATGAGCGGCTGCAAAGCACAAGAGGGAGTTTTTGGAGCATGTGGCAAGTCTCTTGTGCACTGATGTCTTGTTCTGGAACTGTTTGTGCAAGGCAGCGCTTGATTGGTTAAAGAACATGCCCGTTTATTGGTGAGGCATGTGTGAGTCGAGAGAGAATAGCATGGTAGCTTTCTGATTTTGGCTCTACTTTCGATGCATACTTTGAAATGTATTTGAGGACAACATGCTTAGAAAGAATAGGTTGGAAATCAACATTAGCCCTCCATATTGAAAGCATGGTTGGGTTGTGAATATGTAGAAGGGAATCATTTCTTGTAGGATTGTACGTTTTACATCCTTCTGAATCAATGAACAAGGAAGAAGTAGCTTGTAGGTCAAAGGGGAAAGCATAACGACATTTAAGAGATGTTCCTATTTTCTGAAGGCGAGTTCATTCTGAACATTTGGTGTGTCTTTGAACACAATTTACAAGTTCTTCATAGTCAACCAAGTGGTTTGATGCAAGTATGGATGGTGATACAAGAATGTTGGATCATTTGTAGCAGACTTATGCAACCCAAAAGTGTACAAGTGATCGACACAAAGGATTCTAGGATGTAAAATACGAGTCGAAATAATTTTTTGCAGCTTCAAGTGTAGGAACATCCTCCTTTTCCAATGTGTCCATATTTGGTGCATCTTCCCATCAAATAAAACCATGAATGTGTGTGGATCCCCTATGTTTCCATTCATACCTACATGGGAAAAGAGGAATTGTTAGGATTATTAATCCTCCCTTGTCCAATTTGATCATATGTCTAAATCAGGAGTCATGTCTAAATCGGGAGTCCATCCAGTCTATTTTTAGTCATTAGCACCATTGGGTCCACTTGGCCTAATTGGGGCACATGTTTCAGTTACTAAAGTGTGGGGAACACTAATTGAGGCTCATTGCCACTGATTGCACTTGATTGCATTAGTTTAGGAGCCTCCTAGACCAATCCCTATAATTTAGGAGCCACTGGGAGTGTCGAAACCAACCAAGGTCAGTTCAGTCCAGTTGATGACTAGTTAAGCTAAGTTAGGAGTCAGTTACATTCAGTTCTAGTCCTCTACATTCAGCTAGCGCTAGGTTTACTTGACTGCACTCAGGAGGGGCGCATTTCTCACCTACCACAGTCAGTTAGCCTTAGTCAACACTGAATGTAACACTTGAGTTGTGTTTTAGAGCTCCGATGAACTCCGGTTATGGTTTAGACAAGGTTAGATAACTATTGAGTCCTCCGATAGTGATTTAGACAAGGTCTTAGTTACCTACAGTCAAGTAGAGTCTATCAATTTGAATTTCCTCATGTGGATTCGAATTTCATGTGGCTATTAAAGCCATTGTACTTCATTGCAATTATTATTTGATTACTTTTTGATTAGTGAAAGCATTCACAGCTGCAAGCCATTTTTGCACTATTTCATTCTTCAATTGCTGAGTAAATTGTGTGATCTATTTTGTGAGTTATGTGTTTGTCCACAGATCTATGTGCTCAATTTAATATGGTATCAAAGCCTCGGTGAACAAGACACCTCTCCTCCTCAGATCTCTAGCTGGATCATTTTTTTATAGCAAATTGCTCCTTCCAAGACTGCAGTACAAGTAGAGAATTTACCACTTAATATCCCAAGTTAAGAAATTGTTGATCAAGCTTGATTGATCAATGATCAACTATGCTAGGTGTGAAGGAAATTCCAAAAGTGCAGACAGTCAACCTTACTTTGTATGTTTGATTGTGTGACAGGTTATCAGCTTTTCTTATAGCATTTTCTACAAGTAGCCCTTTCTTCTCACTGCATTCGCTACAACAGCTCATTCCTTCTTACTACATTCAAAATGGCTCATCCAGTAGAGCCTCTCACTCCCTTCAACTATCACCAATGGAATGAAGACATGGGGGTAATGCTCTGCACCAAGTAGCTCTTCAGAATCATAGAAGAAATAGAGGCAGGGCCAGCTTCAGATAAAGACAAAGAAAAGTACATGAATAGGCTTGATGAAGCCCATGGACACTTTCTCTCCTCAGTCTCTAGAGATCTTCGATTCCACATCCAAGGATTGAAGACTCCCAAGGAGGTTTGGGACAAGCTTGCCTCCTTATTTGATAAGCAGGATGAGATGAGAATCCATCAGCTAGAAAATGATCTGATCACTCTTAATCCATCCAATTTCGAATCACTGAATGAATTCTTCACAAAGTTCAAGAACCTGATATATCAGTTGAAGCAATGCAAAGTGGAGAACGATGAAGATCAGCTCATCCTTGCCATTCTCACAAAGCTCAATGTAGACTACTCAATCTTTCTATCCACCATCCAAATAGTAAGGCTCACTACTCCAAATTGGAAGATGCCCACTCTTAATGCCTTCATCCAATCTCTTATTTCTGAGAATGATAAATTGATCCAAATGGGGATCATTCGATCTTCCAAAGATCTAGCTCTGGTTGCAAGAGGAGATAAGGTAGCGAATGACAAAGGGAAGCAAAGAGATGAGTCTCCTATGAAGAAAGAGCAGTCAAAAGAGCCTTCAGTTTCGAAGAGAAGCAAGAAGAATGGCAAAGGCAAGGTCCTCTGCTCTTATTGTGGAAGGGGCTTTCATTCAGAAAGCTCTTGTATGAGAAGACAACTTGATGAAATGGATCTTCTTTTGAAGAACCATAACATTTCTGTACCTGCTAGCGCAAGGAAGGATGACTCTGAAGAAGAAGAAGATGAAGAATACCAAAGGAAAGGCCATGCACTGAAGGCTTGCTGCACATCAGCACATGTCTTCCTCATTGATTCTGGAGCTTCCAACCATATGGATGCATCTAGAGAATCATTCTCTTCTTTTCAGTCCTTTGATGGTCCTAGTATTCAGATGGGAAATAACAGTAAAGTCAAAACAAAAGGGAAGGGCTCTGTCAAGCTTGAACATGGAAGGTTCAAAGATGTGCTATTTGTTCCCTCCCTAGCTTCAAACCTGTTATCTGTCTATCAGATGACCCATACTGGATCTCCAAAGTGAGTGGTCTTTGGTCCTGACTCTGTGGAGATCACAGATATCTCTATTGGGAGCATCATAGCAAAGGGTACTGCAAATCATGTTTCAAAAGCATATGAGTTCTCACATTTCATGCCTCCTTTAGAACAAGTGCACTCTCAGCAGCCACTTGCAAGGGAAGGTAAAATCATTGCATCTACTTCTTTTACAGCTTCTACTAGCATTGCAGATCCATCTTTATCAGTTTATGAGATTGAGATTCAAGGTGACTCAGATCTAGATTCAATCCCTACTTCCAAACTGGAAGCTAGGAAGATGACTGGAAACTCATTTGACACTCAAAAAGGAAAGACCCTTGCGCTATGCCATACAATCTTACCTCCTTCAGAGAGATGCAATAGACTCCCTGTAAGATGCTATATGGCAAGGGCTCAGTCTCACTACATTCAGAAGAATGGATATGATCATACACCTCTTCATTCAGCAAGAGATAAAGGTTACATTCCTCCTTCCTTCCATCATCATTTTTGGAGAAGAAGGAGAAGTCTACATGCCAGGCCCAGAATATCTATGCACAACACACCATGCATGCTACTTCGTTACGTCACAGAGATGAAGATTGAAGCAACACATTTTCAAGTTTTTCAAACTTGAGACCTGATTCTACCTGCTTAGATAGAGGGGGAGGATTTTTTCCCATGTGGTTTTTGCCCGAGCTCCTTCTATTAAGTAGTTACTTTATTTTACTTGATGTAATGGGTGACCTATGGTCTTGGTTACTAGGGCCCACAAATTGTCCAAGTTAGCATTCAGGTGGGGGTGTTAGGATTATTAATCCTCCCTTGTCCAATTTGGTCATATGTCTAAATCAGGAGTCATGTCTAAATCGGGAGTCCATCCAGTCTATTTTTAGTCATTAGCACCATTGGGTCCACTTGGCCTAATTGGGGCACATGTTTCAGTTACTAAAGTGTGGGGAACACCAATTGAGGCTTACTGCCACTGATTGCACTTGATTGCATTAGTTTAGGAGCCTCCTAGACCAATCCCTACAATTTAGGAGCCACTGGGAGTGCCGAAACCAACCAAGGTCAGTTCAGTCCAGTTGATGACTAGTTAAGCTAAGTTAGGAGTCAGTTACATTCAATTCTAGTCCTCTACATTCAGTTAGTGCTAGGTTTACTTGACTGCACTTAGGAGGGGCGCATTTCTCACCTACCTTAGTTAGTTAGCCTTAGTAACACTGAATGTAACACTTGAGTTGTGTTTTAGAGCTCCGATGAACTCTAGTTATGGTTTAGACAAGGTTAGTTAACTATTGAGTCCTCTGATAGTGATTTAGACAAGGTCTTAGTTACCTACAGTCAAGTAGAGTCTATCAATTCGAATTTCATGTGGCTATTAAAGCCATTGTACTTCATTGTAATTATTATCTGTTTACTTTTTTATTAATGAAAGCATTCATAGCTACAAGCCATTTTTGCACTGTTTCATTCTTCAATTGCTGAGTAAATTATGTGATCTATTTTGTGAGTTGTGTGTTTGTCCACAGATCTATGTGCTCAATTTAATAGGAATACATTAGAAAGCAAGCTTTTCAAGTGATGAACATGAAGAGAAGGATAAGAAGAAAGAGATAGTAAAAGACCTACACCAAGAATCGGTTATATGAAGCATATTTTGAAGCACCTCTTCAAGGAATATTTTGAATCTATTGTGCATGTATTGTGATGTAATATGTGGGTTGTATGATGTTGTGAGTCCTCCACTGATGGTGTTAGTATCAACCGTTAGGGTGTTGGGTAGGAATCATAGCATGAAAATCCAACCATTTCGTGTCAGCTACACTAAGGGTGAAGAAGAAGCTTGGTGTACCTTGTTGATTGATCATATTTGTGAGTTTAGCTCTGCTTTTGTTCCAATATGAACATGTTCCATGCAATGTATCCCCAAATTGTACGCCCCTTTCAATGATCTTGTCATCAGGTAGGTCATGCAATTGATTAACAAGATCAAGTATTGTGGGAGGGAGTGTATCTTCAAGGTTATGCTTGAAAAAAACAGAAGCAGTAGCATGACTTCGATGCCGCATAATGATATTGTATATGTGGTAGCGGAAATGAGGATGTTGGCCAAATCTGTTGTCATGATAGTGAATGAGGTGAAGTGCATATTCATGCATCTCAACTTGATGAATGCGTGGTTGTTTAAGCATTACAACACCTGTGGGAAACAAGTTTGGAAAGGCCATTGAAAAACATCCTTCATAGGGGAGATGTCTATAGGGGGGAAATCAATGGAAGGCGATAGTGGGCTATCTGGTATGCGTAAGAAGCGTCTAATTTCCTCAATCTTAGTTCTAGAATTTCTTTGTGTTGAAATAAAGGAGGAGGATTCTAATTCTTAAGGTTCAAGCGAATTTGGTGGTTGCATAGTATATGACGAGTTGTGTTGATAAAATGGTGTATCATGGCTATTGGCATGGCGAATAAAAGGTGAAATGTTTGTTGAATCAAGAGGCAAAGAAGATAACGCTATTGGGTTAACTCGAACATAATTGTAGTGTGGATCATTAGCCATTTTGTATTCAAGAGCAATAAGAACACATGTTTGACTAACAAAGAGTTCATATGATTTCTTTGTAGGGTTTCATTTGTGAACAATAAGGATGTCAAGGTCTGATATTAAATGGGGCAGGGATGTGGCAATATTGGAAATGTCTTGGAGGAAGCAAATAGTACAACTAGAATATTTATATTAACCACCACGGGCATGCATGACTTGTATGATTGGGTTAGCACTACAAATGAGTATTTCTTCAACTTGTGTAAGTATTGCAAGGACAAGTGGTTGTAGACCCGGTTCCATATTGTTTTCCAATGAAAATCAATGTCATTTTATTTCTAGAATACAATGAGAGCATGCATATGCACCATGGATTTTTTTTGTTGAAATGCCAGGGTAAGATTCATTGCATATCGAGCATACATTCATGTGATATAGATGGTCCAATTTTGTATGAAAGCGTTGATGTGCATAATTAAGGGGGGTGTTGGATGGATTTAGCATGGGGGATGGAAGGGATGGTGTGGTGGAAGGTTGGCAAAAAGAAAATGAAGAAGGTATATCCATAGCTTGACGAGCAGCTCTATAAAGAAGACATTGTTTCTTGTTGTTTTTGTTTTTGTTATGTACATATACAAGTCTTCTTCGTGCATTGGCTTCTTCATTTTCATGGTTGGGCATGATGCCTACTAGAAAAGTGCAAGCTTGTGAAAGACACAAAAGGTGTCATTGGTGGAAGGGACACATTTTGTAAATGTATTAATTGGAAAGTATATGGATATAATACATGAGAGTTAAAGGAAATGTAAAGTAATTGCATATTGGAAACCAACCATGTTGGTTAAAAGTAACATTTAAGGGGAAAATATAATTTTCAAGTTCTAGCTTGCTAAGTGTATGAAAACAAGAATATAAAAGAACAAAGTTTAGTATGACAAAGCATGTATGAAAAAAAATAGTAAATGTAATCATTGTTTGTACAGAAATATGACAAGTTGTTATAAGAAAGAAGACAACTAAGGAACTTATTTTATAAACAAACATTATAGTAAATTAGTATTGTTTTCAAAAGTGACCATATAGGTTGCATCTATCATTTAAGTTCAAAATGTTAAGTGATAGTTTGTACATTGGAAGTATGAGTAAGCAAGTTAGAACTGCTGAAAGGGAAAACTATTGATGGAGTAGAAAATTAACCCTTCTATGTTGAAGCATGAACTAAGGATAACTTTGAGAATTGAAGCAATTCATTACAGAAGATAATGAATGCTTGAGTATTGAATGCAAAGCATTTATGCAATTGGATGTTTAGGGAAGACATCAACAAAGGTTTTAGGAAGGAAGATAACCAGGTGAAGTTGTCGATGAAATGTCTTCAAGCATCACAATTACAACCTTTAGGTGTGCAATTCCAAAAAAGGTATCTGTTTTAACTGAAGGAGTGAAAAGGAATTGTTTGTTGCATATATTCCAGGCTATTTCATCAAGGGATGCTGCTTCAATTGAAAGGAGGCATAGGTCTTTCGCAAAAACGCCCATGAGTTGGTTTTCAACATCATCAAAAGCTACAACACCATAAAGGTGTCTAGACACATCCTTCAAGTCAAACTTTAGTATGTATCGGTAGTCACATTCAAGAAACTCCCCATCACATTTACCACAATGCCAAATGTTTCCAACTTTTTGGGAATTGTTTTTCATGCATTGTATGCCATCAACAAAAGAGGGCATGCAAGGAAATGAAAGTCATCCATGTTAACATTTGTGATGGTTGCAACAATAGAATACCAAATTGTCTTTTCAGAGGGCTTGAGAGTTTGTAGCTCATTGATGATAATGCGTTTGCGCAGGGCGAAATGAGAGGCACTGAATTTTCAACTCAGAGATAGCGCGGCTGAACAAAATTCATTGTCATGAAACCATGTTTGGAGAAGGACAATTTCTTCAATACTTGGGTTTAGAAAAAGAGTTTTGTTGGAGACAGTTCCAACAGTTTTCCCATTGAATTTTGTAACATGACCACCTTTGGTTGCTAAAGCTAGAGGAGTATCTAAACATCGAAGGTTAACAAGTTGGACTCCTTTAATTTGGCAGTGCTCTCCCCAAAGTGTTATGCCAATATTGTATACTAACATGTCTCAGAGTCCAACTGTGTGTCATACAGTCTCTACACCATCTCTTTTTCGTATAGTTGATGCAAGTGAAACAGAAACTATAAGTCCAAGAAGGTCAATCATGGAATTTACATGTATAGTTTGGATGTCCTGAATAAATTTAAAGTGAAAACAATGTAAAGGTATTAAGGGGTATTTCTCTAAGCATGGTTGGATGGCTGAGGTGGAACCTAGGAAAATCTCATGATGTATTTTCAAGTGGTTATATGTTGGATTGGATGCTTTGATTGTGCCATTTGAGACTATCTAGACCATTCCAATTTGTATTTGTTCATATAAAGAAATTTCCAATTCATTGAATGCAAAGATATGTATTTCATTGCGCGAAGCATTAACAAGGACAAAGTCAAACTCTTTTCTAGATCCTCGTTAATTTCTATATTCATGAATGTTTGTCTTGGCAATGCCTCGACCTTGAATGCTCCAAAATTTGCTAGAAGAGGTAAGTGATGTGAATGGGATAGTCGATGCGATCAAGGAAGGGTTTTCATTTATCGAGTCAAGGTTTGTGAGTGAATGGATGCAAGTTTAAAGCAAGTTGGTCTATGGAAGAGACGAACTACTCTGCAAGGGAGATTATGTAGCTAAGTGGTAAGATGAAGGATCTCCAATAATCGGTGCATTTACTATTACAACCTCAAGTGCAAGCAACATGATAGTCCTGGTAAGAAGAAGTGTGTTAGAGAGGAATGGAGAAAAAAACCATTTGATGCATCAAGGGTGTAAAATCCATTAAGTGGGAAAAAATATGGAAGAAATGAAGCATACATTAAATTATGTACAATGTTGCATGTACATTGGGTGAATTTGATTAAAGTTCCTTCTTTCAGTTGCCCATCTTCTACACTATTATTATATATAATTGGAAGTAATGTCTCATGCTTGTGAAGGCCATCTGAGATAGAAATCTTGAAATGGACATTTGATGAGTTGAGCGAGTTCACTTGGTTTAACATGAGCACTTGTACCAGTGGGAAAAGGTTGACATCGCCATGGAGAAAGAGTGAAACAACATCTTCAGTTAGCATAGTCTCCATATGGTGATGGTTGTTATTTCCTATGGAATGAAATAAGACATGAAAAAAAAGCAGAGTAAAATTGCAAATGATATATAGCTCATGAGGGCTAATTCATTTAGACATATAACTATTTTTTTTATTTTTTTATTTTAAATATAGGTAAATAGAATCAGTGAATTATAATTCATGAGACTAAATAAGTATTTGTATACTCATTGAATGAAGAACACAATACCAAAAAAAGAATGCGGTGCGATGACCAAACAATGACAATATATCTTGGATATCTAAATATCTAAAACACATATGTATAGTATCCAATATGTGTATGGATGCCCAAACATTGACTATAAATTACATCGGATAAAAATGAATGTTCATTATAGTATACAAAATTATCCTAGTAAAGTACATAAATGGAGGGAAAAGCAAGACAAGAAAGAGATGTCTATATATAGTATAGATCTAAAGCTAGACAATGGCCACTAGCTTTGAAATCCACAAATAGAAAGGGAAGTTTATACATAGCAAGAAAAAACTACAAATCATATGTGCAAATATAAATTTGCATTGTGATGTATAATGTAGTTTCCACAAAAAACATTTTATAATGCCTTGGAAATTATTTATTTATTTTCCCAAATGACCTATCCAGTAAAGGTATGATCATTAGAATGAAAACTTTGTTCTACAAACTTTATTTTCTAGTTGTGTCTTTGAAACCCAAAGTTCATTGTATATCTTGAGATCTATAATACATATACATAGCAACTTATTGCATGAAAGGTATGGAAAAGAAGAGAAGGCTAGTTGGAAGAGCTGAGATAGCTTATATATGAAAAATCTTAAGATTGTTAACTATTATTTAGAATAGTTTAATGATTTGTATATTTTCAAGCATGGTTATATTCAGGATGGCTATATGGTGATGATTATTTTTTTGCTAAGGTGGAATTTGACATAAATTCGTATATAGATTATTATTTCTTGTACTTAAACGAGATGACTATATTTGTAGCTAGGAAAAAAAGAGAGGAGGCACAGGTTTCATGTTAAGGATTTTGCAAAGTTTTTTACGCATATGCCTTTATAGTATTGAGCTTGTTTCCATGTGGTTTGTATTTATGCGTAGGGTTTGTGGGGTCTCTCAAGTAGCTTGTTTGTTCATATCTATTTGAGTTGATCAAGAACACATCGTCAATGTCCCTTCATCATCATCAATGCTTTCCCTGCATGCTCCATCAATGCATCGTTGTTCAATCAATGTAAGAACATTGGAAATTTTGTTCAAACATGGGCCTTGTTCTTAATTGCGGCTTATCTCATGAGGACTTCAAAGATTTTGTTAGACAGTTTGGTCCAATGGATTTGTTGCAACATCTTTGATTTTCTATTTGCATTTCCTTTCTATAGGGGAGAGTAGAGAAAATAAATGCATATGTATAAAGCGTGTTATATTACTAATGGTGCTCACCTAAAGAATTTACACTATTATATTGCATTAAAAGGAAAGACAACAAAGAGATGTCTATATATAGTATAGATATGAAAATAGACAATGGTCATTGGTTTTGAAATCCACAAATAGAAAGGAAAGTTTATACATAGCAAGAAACAACTACACGGGCCTTGTTCTTAATTGCGGCTTATCTTATGAGGACTTCAAAGATTTTGTTAGAAAACTTGGTCCAATGGATTTGTTGCAATGTCTTTGATTTGATATTTGCATTTTCTTTTTGTAGGGGAGAGCAGAGAAAGGAAACACATATATATAAAGCGTGTTAAATTACTAATGGTTCTCACCTAAAGAATTTACACTATTATATTGCATTAAAATGAAAGACAACAAAGAGATGTCTATATATAGTATAGATATGAAAATAAACAATGGTCGTTGGGTTTGAAATCCACAAATGAAAGGAAAGTTTATACATAGTAAGAAACAACTACAAATCATATGTGCATATCTAAATTTGCATTGTGATGCATAATGTAGCTTCTGGAAAGAGTGCTTTATAATGCCTTGTATTTTTTTTTCCAAATGATCCATCCATCAAAGGTATGGTCAACAAATTGAAAACTCTTGTTCTACAAATTTTTTTTCTAGTTGTGGCTTTGATACCCAAGGATCATTGACTATTTTGAGATCTAAAATACATAGACATAGTAACCCATTTGATGGAAGGTATGGCAGGGAAAGAAGGTTTGTTGTAATAACTTAGATAGCTTACATATGAGAAAATCCTACGATTGTTACATTTCCATTAGAATAGTTAAATTATTTATATATGTTCAAGTATGGCTATTTTTAGACAAAGGTTTCATGCCGAGGGATTTTCAGCCAAGTGCGTTGGGTTTACGCTCAGGGTTTGTGGGGTCAGTCCGGTTGCTTGTTTGGTCACTACCATTCCGATCGATGAAGAACACACTGCCAATGTCCCTTCATCAACATGAATGCTCTATGTCAATGCTTCATCTATGCATTGTTGCTCCATCACTGTAAGAAGGTTGGTCATTTTGTTCTGACATGGGCCTATTTCTTAATTACGGCTTATCTTATGAGGGTTTGGAATATCTTGTCAGAATTTTTGGTTTAACGGGTTTGTTGTTGCACCGCCTTTGCTTTGCAACATTTATACAAAAGCTCAGGTAACCAATAGTTGCTACTATTTGGATTTGGTTTGCTTGTATTGCTTTTGCTGGTCTCCGTTTACACCGAAGGTTTTTCAATAGAGGTTTTGCCACTTGGTCGAATTTGCAGGTATTACTTCATCCTGCTTAACTGTTTTCGACATTCCTTGTTCTAGCAAAACATTTGCTTGCTATTTCTATGGCTTTGAATTGAGTTTTTTTTTTAATGGGAATTTTTTGGAATGTGACATAAACCCTTACAAAGATGATTGCCGATTGTACTTAAATGGAGTAGCTATATTTGGAGTTATGTAACAAGAGAACAAGGTGAAGTTTTCACCTAAATGGTTTTCAAAGGTATCATGTGGAGGGGTTTCCAGTAGTTAGCTTGTTTCCAAGTAGACTGTGTCTATAGTTATGGTTTGTGGGGTCTCTATGGTAGCTTGTTTGTTCATAGCCGTTTCGGTTGATGAAGAACACATCATCAATGTCCCTTTATCAAAATCAATGCTTGCCATGCATGCTCAATCAATGCATTGTTGTTCCATCAATGTAAGAAGGTTGGTCATTTTGTTCAGACATGGGCCTTTTTCTTAATTGTAGTTTAATTTAAGAGGATTTCAAAGATTTTGTTAGACAAATTGGTTCAACAGGTTTGCTGCAACATCTTTGCTTTGATAATTGATTTTCCTTTCTCTAGGGGAGAATAGAGAAAGGAAATGCATACATATAAAGTGTGGTAAATTACTAATGGTGGTCACCTAAAGAATTTACACTATTATATTGCATTAAAAGGCAAAATAACAAAGATATGTCTATACATAGTATAGATACAAAGATAAACAATCGTCATTGGGTTTGAAATCCACAAATAGAAAGGAAAGTTTATACATAGTAAGAATAACTACAGATCATATGTGCAAATAAAAATTTGCATTGTGATGCAAAATGTAGTTCCCGAAAAAAGTACTTTATAATGCATTGGAATTTTTTTCCCCAAATGACCCATCCATAAGAGGCATGGTCAACAAAATGAAAACTTTTGTTCTACAAACTTTCTTTTCTAGTTGTGCCTTTGAAACCTAAGGATCATTGTCTATTTTGAGATCTATAATACATATACATAGTAACCCATTGCCTAAAAGGTATGACATGGAAAAGAAGGATTGTTGTGCTAGCTTAGATAGATTACATATGAGAAAACCTAAGCTTGTTAATTTTTCATCAGAATAGTTAAGTGATTTGTATATGTTCAAGCATCCCTATATTTAGGATGGCTATATGGTAAGGATTTATTTATTGCTAAGGTGAAATTGTGACATAAATCCTTATAAAGGTTATTGTCGATTGTAGTTAAATAGAGTGGCTATATTTGGAGTTATGTAACGAGATAACAAGGTGAAGGTTTCACCTCAAGGATTTTTGCAAAGGTTTCATGGGGAGGGATTTTCAATATTTGGCTTGTTTCCAAGTGGATTGTTTTACGGATAGGGTTTGTGGGGTCTCTAAGGTAACTTGTTTGTTCACCGCCATTAAGGTTGATGAAGAACACACTGCTGAAGTCCCTTCATTGACATGAATTCTCTCCCCCAATACTCCATCAATTCATTGTTGATCTATCAATGCAAGAACGTTGGTTGTTTTGTTCAAACATGACCTTCGTTCTTAATTGCGGCTTATCTTACGAGGTTTTTTCGATTTTACATTCTTAAGGATGAAGCTATACTCTAGCAAAGCATGAAGCTTGGAAAGAAGAAAACTTGGACATTCTTGAAGCAAACTATGATTATGACAGTAACTATTTTAATTTTGTGAAAGACATATAAGGTGATTTTGAAGTAATGTCCTCTTGGACAACTTGTTAGTTGTAAAACATTTATTTAAAATTGCATGTATTTTCTTGAGATAAAAGAAAGATGAAATAATGTGTTATGCATTTAAAAGACTTGATGTGAAAAGTTTTTTTCGTGAAATGCAAGTGGGGTGATTTTCAATCATACAAGCTTCACAATTGCCAAGCTGGACAATGGATTTTGGAAAGATGTTTTTTGTGTTTTGGATGGTGTTTTAAGTGTGGCCTTAAAAGGGCCATCTTGCACACGGTTGGATTGATAGCCTTATATCTATGGCAACTTGTTCTGATGCATGTTTGACGCTAAAGGTCATATTTGTTGTGCGCATGCCTAGAGTGACAACCCCATTTGTCTTGGCAGTGTCCTTTAATGAAGTGTGTTTCCTTGTTTGATTGCATGGATGGAACATTTGTATTTCTTTGCAATTTGGGCATACTTATTTTGATTCAAATTTTGATAGGGATTATGTTAAATGGGTTTTGATGCAAGTTTATTTGTAACCTCTATATATTGTTTGAGGGGAAAGTGTCTCGCATGTTTTTGCAGGGGTTATGTTAATATTTTTTTTATGCAGCCATATTTGGTAAATTGAGCGTGGATTTCCCATTTCATGCTTCACGATCCATTATGCACACACCTTCATTGTTATCCTTCATGCTTCAAAAAACAGAAAGGAATAAATGTTTTTTTGCGCAAATGTCTTATGTATTTTGACATTGTTGTATGATATGTCCTTACTATGTAGAACATATTTGTATGAAAGTTCTAAAGAAGGACGAAGTTGGAATCAGAATAGCGTGGGAAAGTGTGGAAATGTTGGATGCTACTCTTCAAAAAACCAATAAATATTTTGCAGGTACTATTTTGTAAATGGGGAAGTTCCTTTAGAAGCAAGCATTTGCTCCAAATAAGCCGAATAAAGATCCAACAAGGACTGCAACAACAATTGCAGAGTCAACAACAACAACTATAGGAATAATATATATTCCATAAAGCTATGCAGCCTGGAATGGTAAGCTTAATATGGTTTTATTGTTTGTTGATTTACAATCCATCCTACACACATATGGATTGATGACATACTTGGATGCCACAATGGAGAGGAAGTCTTGAAGATTACTTACAAGTATGAAAAGTGTCTTAGGGACAAATGGCTAATGTTGATTGGCAGGTGCTTTGTTAACTGATTTTTGATGCAAACTTATTTCGTAATCTGATAGTGAAACAAAGAATGCTTGATAGATCTCTGATCAAATTATGATAAGGGTGGGCACTATTTTGCTCATGAGCAAGACATATCAGATGCTCTGAAGGGAAGTTTTATACTTCTTATTGAGGTTAAACAAGGATGAAACATTTGGATGAAAAAATTGAGATCAGGTCTCCAAGATTCCTTGATAGTATGGAGAGTGGCACTTGGGGAAATGTCTCTTGTTTATTTCGAAGTTGTTTTGTTAACTGAGTTTTAATGACACCTTATTTGGTAAAACGAGTGTGGCTTCCTCATTAGACGAAAAAAAGAATTGCTAACAATTTCATTAGTCAAAACATGGAAAACATGCTGATACTTAGGGCTTGAAGTCAACAATTTGTTGACTTCTTAAGCAAGTAGGTAGGACTTGCAGTTGTAGCTTTCACTTTGCATCCTTATGGAGAACTCTACTTTGCCTTTGATTTGGGTTTTACGCATTGCGAGAGATTCATTTGCATTAGTTTTGCATCGATTCCTCCATTTATATTGATCAGCCTCAAGATTAAGATGTTGTCAACTCGTCATATGCAATCATTCAGAGTGACGGGTTTCTCTTTCCCTTTGTCACGATTTAGGGTTTGGAAGGGGTCAAATTGCAAAGAAATCCCGCTTATTTCTGGAGTCTGCATTTTACAGGTTTGAAATTATTTGCACCATTTTCAGCTCGCCACCACAAGGGAAAAAAATATAAAACCCAAGTGACGGATTTTTCTTTCCTTTTTGTTGCAATTTAGGGTTGGAAGGTGTCAAATTGCAAACCAATCCCTTTGATTTTCGGAGCTTGCAGGGTATACTCAGTCCGCATTTTACAGGTTTAAAATCTTGTATTTTTTTTAGGATCGATGATTTTTTGACAGGTTTCATGCGTGCTATTAATTCACTGCTTTGATGGTGGATCGTGATTTTTTTACAGGGATTCTGTTCCCATTCGCGAAGCCATGGCGAATAATGCAATCGAACTTTGTCCTAAAGGCGGCTTCAACTTTGATTTGGCTAGGAGAATGAAATGATCACGAACAAAGGTGTTTAGCCTCCTTTGTTTTGCAAGATGGGAAAAACTATTGTAGGGCTTGTTAATGAGCGAAGAAGGAATCTACCTATTCCTTACCCTACCATTTTCCACATGACCATCTTCCTAGAGAAAAACCTGAACCCCCCATGGAAGCTGGGTTTTGTGATCTCTGGTCCTCTTTTCTCCCTTCACCTCTTAATTCGGCGCTCGCCAAGGTTTCTGATCTTAAAATCCTCTAAAATAGTAATTTCCCCCCTCCGAAAACAACCAAGGTTTATGCAAAGTATATTTGTTTTTCCCATTTGAGGCAGGGCTAATCTTGTGGGTGTTTTGTAGATGGCCACATAATGTATTGCAGAGATGGAGAAACGACAAAGGAAACACACCAGATTGACGTGGGAATGTGTGTTAGGATCTTCATCTCATTAGAGGTATGCATAAATGTGAATGTTGTTTCGATCTTTGTCCTCATTTAAGAGGTAAAATGTGTTTTGAAAATTGTGTTTCCCTGGAATAGGGTTTTTTTCCCTCGAATTTAGTTCAGGTTCTCATAAATATGTATTATAACATAGTTTAGGGTCGACCTATGCTTGTATTTCCTTGTTGGAGCTAACCTGTGTCATATATTGCTAGAGAAACGGACTTGTAATATTCAATGTTGGAGCTAACATAAGTGACATTCGACCGACTACAGGGGGTTTGGGGTTTCCTTCTTCTTATAAATCTTCTATTTATAAAAACATGGTTGACATACAAACTCAATCAAGAGGCCCTATTTGGTTGTTACTTAGTAAGTTAGTTATGATACTAACTTACTTTTCTATATGTTCTTGCACATGGCTGGATTGGCAAGCCATCAAATGGATTTTATGAAAGATGTCCTCACTACACAAAACATATTTGCAAGAAAGTTATAAATAAAAATGGTCTTGAAATCAAAGGAACATGGTTCCTTATCGCTCCAAAATTAAATTTGGACACGTGTTTTGGTGAATGGAAAATGATGGTTGGACATGTGTCTTGCGTATTTGGACAGGTGTTTTGTTAACTCCAGTAAATAAGCAGGCTTAGTACCTTCGTTTGCTACTTGAGGGTCGTCCTGTGCGTGTCTGGGCAGTTGGACAGGTGTATTGCGTGTTTTGACAAGGGTTCTGTTAAGTGGGTTTCTATGGCTACTTATTACCTCTATTTGCTACTTGAGGGTTCGTCCTGCGTGTGTTTAGGCAGTTGCATAGGTGTCTTGCGTGGTTTGACAGGAGTTGCTGCTAATTTCATTAGTCAAAACATGACAAGCATGCTGATATTTAGGACCTGAAGAGAACAAATTGTTGACTACCTAAGCAAGTAGCTAGGACTTCAAGAGTTTTTTTTATATCACATGGAATATGAACAATTTGCCTATGTAAATGCAAATTGGGAGATTTGTTTCTAAGTTGGGTTTTGATGCAACATTACTTTGTGATCTCATTGTGGCTTTCCTATTTGGACAAAAAAAATCTATTGCTAATTTCATTAATCAACACACGACAATAATGCTAATCTTTGATTTTAAAGGTTTCCAAAGTCAGACATGTATAAAGCTAGATTCAAATCCCTATCTCATATGGGTTGCATGGATGGAGCACATTTTGGAAGCAGAAACAACTTTTGTAGACTAGGCGTTTCCTAAAGAAAATGAACATTGAAGGCAAGGTGATAGAACAAGTTTTAACTGCAATAACGTGCACAAATTTTTTGCTAATTTCATTAGTCAAAACATGGCAAGCATGTTGATATTTACTTTTAAAGGTTTCCACAGTCAAGCATGCATAAATATGGATTGACAACCCCATCTCATATCAACTTTTTTTGATGCACGACTAATGCAATTCTATAATTAAGAAAATGGGTAGCATGGATGGAGGATGTTTTGGATGCCAAAGCAAGTTTTGTAGACCACGTGTTTGCTAATGAAAAATCACAATGTAGGCAAGGTGATAGAGCACAATTTTAAGTGCAATAATGTTTAGGGAGACCTTGAAGAAAGGGATGTATGATATTCGGGCAGAGCAGGATGAGTAAAAATTGTCCTCTGTTGTAAGGGGGTGAATAGTGATGTAATATAGATATTTATGGATGTCCTAACAAGATTAATCAGTGCCATGTGTCCTAATTACACAAAAGATGTTTGGAATGAAGTTAAGAAGGATAGATTTGCAGTCAAAGCAGAGTGGCAAAATGTGCATCTGCCCAAGCTAGCTCTTAAGTGGACAAATATATATTTAGAAGGTACAATTTTAAACATAAAAGTCTTTTCATTTAGATTTATGAATGGTTAGGACATTCATATATTTCCATTCATGAATCTATCCTTCATAACTTCATTCCAAACATGTTCTGTGTAATTAGGACATATGGGGTTGATTAATCTTGTTAGGACATCCATAAAGGTGTCAATCCATATGTGGATTGATAGATTGTTTTCATGCACATTTGGTGGTCAATTTCGTTTTTTTGGCGTACATCTGGATTGACAGACCAATTTTTCCTGGCAGCGTCTTTTACTTTTTCGTTAAACGTAAAAATGTTTTCGGAAATAGATATATGTTCTAAAGAAAGCAATAAAAGCTCCAACAAAAATTCCAACAACAATTGAAGCGATTAATTCAACTATAGGATTAATCTATATTCCAAAAAATTAGAGTTGTCCCTGGTAGACTAAATACCACGTTTCAAAACTACTCTTACCCATTCCAAAACAACATTTATAAACAGTTTGCAAAATGAAACCATCAATTTGACAGTAAACATATAATAATTCACACCAACAATCATTCGAGTGTTAAATGTATGCAAGATAATGTATATTTGTTTTAACATAATTACAGACATTGTATAAATCACAACTAAGCAACTTGTAATTAAATACTAAGATTAAAATATTCAGGATTAAAATTCTCGTTGCAAAAAAAAACTCAATCCAAAGCCACAGAAATAACAAGCAAATGTTTTGCTAGCACAAGGAATGTCGAAAACAATCAAGCAGGGTGAAGTAATACCTGCGAATTTGACCAAGTGGCAAAACCTCTGGTGTAAATGGAGACTAGCAAAAGCAATACAAGCAAACCAAATCCAAACAATAGCAAATATTGGTTACTTGAGGCTTTGTATAAATGCTACAAAAGAAAGGCGGTGCAACAACAAACTTGGTAAACCGAAAATTTTGACAAGATCTTCCAAATCCTCATAAGATAAGCCACAATTAAGAAATAGGCCCATGCTTGAAAGAAATGACCAACCTTCTTGCATTGATGGAGCAACAATGCATTGATGAAGCATTGATAGAGAGCATTGATGTCGATAAAGGGACACCGACAAAGTGTTCTTCATTGACCTGAGTGGCGGTGAACAAACAAATGACCAGAGTGACTCCACAGACCTTGAGCGTAAACCCAAGGCACTTGGCTGAAAAGCCCACGACGGGAAACCTCGTGAAACCCTCAGCGTGAAACCTTCGCAATGGGTATGCCCACTTTGTAGAGAAATACAAGTGTTCATCCATGCAATCAAAAAAGGAAGAACATTGCAGTGAAGGACATTGCCAGGAAAAATTGGGCTGTCAATCCAGACGTGCGCAAAAAAAACGAAATTGACCACCAAATGTGCATGAAAACAATCTCTCAGGTTATAAGGCCATCAATCCAGTCATGTGCAGGATCAACTGTTTAGGGCCGCACTCAAAATTCCAATCAAAACACGCAATGCACATGTCCAAAATCCATTCCCCCGCCTGCCAATCCTGAAGCTTGAAGGCTATCACTTCGACCATGTGCAAGACGGACCGTAAAACAACTACGGAGGTAATAAACCACACTTGGTTTACCAAATATGGGTGCAACAAAAACAAGTTAACATGACCGCTGTCAAAACACCCGAGACACCTGTCCAACTTCCCGAACACACACAAGACAGACCCTCAAGCAACAAACGGAGGTAATAAACCTGCTTCAAAAACCCAGCTAATAGAACCCCTGTCAAAACACGCTAAACACCTTTCCAACTTCCCGAACACACGCAGGATCGACCGTCAAGCATCAAACAGAGGTAATAAGCCTGCATCGAAACCCAGTTAACATAGCCCTTGTCAAAAGATGCTATAGACCTGTCCAACTACTTAAACACGCGCAGGACGAACCCTCAATCAACAAACGACGATAATAACTCTAATTATTTACCGACGTTAACAAAACCACTGTCCAAACACGCAAAACAACTGTCCAACTACCATTCACTAATCACCAGGACATGTGTGAGCACGTTGACACGCTATTTGACGAAGCTACAAGAAATCTGAAGACTACACTCTCCATTGTTTAACGTCTTCGGCGTAATTAGAGTATAAGTAATTCAATGCATGGCAATGGCGGGGACGATACTAACCTTCAATATAGCTCACACATTGAATAAATAAATATCAAATGATGAGGAGTCAT
Source organism: Pseudotsuga menziesii (assembly GCA_001517045.1). NCBI lineage: Eukaryota > Viridiplantae > Streptophyta > Pinopsida > Pinales > Pinaceae > Pseudotsuga > Pseudotsuga menziesii. The sequence goes on from LPNX010320091.1 coordinate 304,779, forward strand.
TTCCAATGGTCCAAAAGAGGATAGAACGATGCACCAGAGCCACAAACTAGATAACACAAAGAGAAATGTTGAACGATATATTCCATGCATTCAGAGAATTAGGCAAAGAAATTGAATTTTATGCAGTCCTATATCTACATTTCGAAAGATGGCCTTTTGTAAAAATGGCTTCTCTACAGCATACTATGTCTCTGCATTCACATTGAATTCTTCAAGCCTAGTTCCGTTAAGGAATCCCGGGAATTTAAATCAGCAACGAATACGATGTACAGAGAAGGCCCTTGCCACTAATCTCCATTGGGGTTCCTTCCATACCATCAGTTCCTTCTCTGGGTTTTCGAAAAATGGACCTTTGCATGAATTGGATTACTGCATTCGTTTCCATAACCGACCTTCTGACAAAAAAATGGGGACCTGCATCAAGGCTACTGCTTCAAGTAGCCAGCAAACTCTGCAATCATTCAGAAAAAAGAGCACCCAAGATATCAATGTCTTAGTAGTGGGTTCCACTGGCTACATAGGCAAATTTGTTGTTAATGAGTTAGTGAATAGGGGCTACAATGTCGTTGCAGTTGCCAGGGAAAGAAGCGGAATCAATGGAAGAAAAGGGAAGAATGAGACCATGCAAGAGCTGAAAGGAGCCCAGGTTTGTTTTGCAGATGTAACAGACATTTCATCTCTGAAAACAGCCATCCATGATGTGGGTGTTTCTATTGATGTGATAATATCTTGTCTGGCTAGCAGGAATGGAGGTGTAAAAGACAGCTGGAGAATTGATTATGAGGCCACCAAGAACAGCCTCGTTGCAGGAAAAGCAGCAGGTGCATCGCATTTTGTTCTGCTGTCTGCCATCTGCGTGCAGAAGCCTCTGCTGGAGTTTCAGAGAGCCAAACTGAAATTTGAAGCTGAGTTGCAGAGAGAAGCCGAGAGAGGTGAACTCACTTATAGCATTGTAAGACCCACTGCTTTCTTTAAGAGTTTAGGTGGTCAGGTGGAGTTAGCTAAGACTGGGAAGCCCTATGTGATGTTTGGGGATGGGAGGTTGTGTGCTTGTAAGCCTATTAGCGAACGGGATCTAGCTTCTTTCATCGTGGACTGTATTTTAGAAGAAGATAAGATAAATAAATTACTTCCAATCGGTGGCCCTGGCAAGGCCCTGACTCCTTTGGAGCAGGGAGAAATGATTTTTAGGCTTATGGGCAAGGAACCGAAGTTCTTAAAGGTGCCACTGGGGATAATGGACTTTGCTATAGGAGTATTGGAGTTTTTGGTGAAAGTTTTTCCATCTTTGGAAGATGCTGCAGAGTTTGGGAAAATTGGGAGGTATTATGCTGCAGAGAGTATGCTAGTGTTGGATCCCGAGACGGGAGAGTATGATGCCAATGCAACGCCTAGTTATGGGAGGGACACCCTGGAAGAATTCTTTGAGAGGGTTCTGAGAGAAGGGATGGCTGGACAAGAGTTGGGTGATCAGGCTGTGTTTTAAGATTCGGCTTGTTGGATTGAGTTTGCGGGACAAGTTCAACCTTCGATCAGAAAGGATTTCCTCAGTACAGCACTTATGAGACTTACCCTTCCAATCCTATCAGAAACAACATTAATTGATGTCATTTATGTCGCACCCTCCTTGAAGAACGGAATATTGGACTTGCAAGATATTCGCAAATGGGAAATGTCTCAATTCTATTCCCTGGTCTTATCATCAGGTGTGTGACTCATTTTTGTTCATAGAGGAAACGATTAAATGTTCATAGGATAAGTCTGCTCCTTTCTGCATGATTTGGAAATTTTCTTTATGCAGTATAGCTGGATCACATCCATTGCTCCCAGTTTGGCAGGATCCAGTTTGTTTTCTCTTCCTTTTGTTCTGTTTTTTCACAAATCTGATGCTTAACATGTTTGATTTTCAAAGTTTAATATTGTGCATCCTGAAAATCTCTCAAGAATCAAAGTATTGTTTTGTTTCATCTTTACACCAAAACATTAGATTGATCATCTATTCTTACATTTGAGTTCTTTGAAGTGTACGTCAATTTTGTGTTTTGGAGACATCCATATGGCTACCGGGCGTCTCCTTGAGACACATAAAGGAGAACTAACGGGTTTTCATTCTTTGTCTTCAAAATAGGACAATTTAGGGCATTCTATGGTTACTATGATTTCTTCTTTGTTACACACAGCCACTGTAGACCTCCTAAGCCATGAAGAGCACATGGACACCTAGTAAGTGTATTCCAAGGCCTTAATTTGACCACTTAATTAGAAACATTTGGAGTAGAGAAACAATAATAAGATTTTCCTTATTGCAGAGAAAATCTCCCAACAGCATGCAATAATTGATATTGCTAATCAAAATTTGGGCTGATATATGCATCCTTGTAATGGTTGAAGGCAATGATAATCCAATTTTTTCCTGGGATTTTTGAAGTAAAAAGATAAATTCCTGCCAATGGGATCTATCATCAATAGTTTTCATGAATGTGCAAGAGCTTCTTGGATTACTTTTGGTGCAGGAACCATATCTTTCACAATTTTTTCTTCTTCAGTTTTACTTGCTTTAGGTCTTTTAGTAGATCAGTGAGATGTCTTGTATCTTTTTGCTTCTCAGTTTTAGTTTTTCAATGTTATGTTATTAATAGATGAGATCAATGTTATTTTGTCTCAATAATCTATGGAGTTAGATTAAATGGCATCAAATGATGGTACATGTATCTAATATGGAAACTAAAATACTAAGTAGCTTTTAATTGTTGTAGCTTTGGGTAAGTCATAAGACAATAGTTACATGAACTACCGCCAGACCAAGCAATTTTTATAACATTACTGACCTCTACTTATATGATGAATGTTTATAAAGTGAATATTCCAGCCATACGGCACTGCCAAACAAAAGAAACATTTTACAGTCATTGTCATATGGTTTACAGCTTGTCATTAACAAGAGGACTTCACTCACATTGCTGCTTGAACCATCAAAAGCAAATGCACATTGTAAGACTTCCATTCGTTTTGCTTTTGCCATTATATCCTAAACACTACAAGGCAATTTTCTTTGCAACTGATTATCATGTTACAGCAGATATTAAACCTCATATTTGTCTTCCTTAGAACAAGTATGCCTGGGAATTTTTGGAGGCTTTCTCATTGCACAGTTTTAAAATTTAATTGAAACTTAATGCAATATTAGTTAACTGGTATGCATAGCATTCACAAAATAAAATCCAAGGAAGGACTAAGCTGCATTTTTCCTGCAGAAAGTTGCAATAGGCTGACAGAAACAACATATCTTTATATCTAGTGAGCCATATAAGAATTGTATCAGGACTGTTGTTCACTATATGCATTTCGAAAGAGACAGTAGTTTAGCATACCAATTTCATTGACAGATATTTTGAGAAGGTACAAAATTCAAATAGGACACCACTAGTAAAATACTACACTACTACAGGGTTGTCATCTCCTTTCAAGTGCTTTTCTAGCTCTTTAGGTGGAATTTGTCATTGAAGATGTACTTAAGGATTCCTACACTCTTCATGAAGATACTGCAATATATGACAATTTTTTTATTCTTCATGGCATGCTACAAATGAAGTACCGTGATATACATCCCTTAACAGTTATTAGATTCTTCTTCAAGGCATACTGCTATAACTGTTCTCATTAATATATTAGATAGTCTAAGCATATAACACTTTTACATAGCATGCATCTTCATAAAACCTCAAATTAAGAACTGAAAAATGGTAAACTTTGATAGATCCACAATATTGTGTTTGATACAGAGCAGACCGTGAAATTTACAGAATGAGATTAGAATAAGTCTTCCTTGCTTATAATGAATCAAAGTCAAATCATTGATTAAAATCCTCACTAGCAACAACAGTATTCTTTGTAGTAGCCAATAACCAAACTGGCTATAGCCTTGATCTTGTACCTGATAGGTGGTAAGTGATCATCTAGGGCCATTCACTACATCCGTTTCTCTTCAACATTTTCATAAATTTTGCAGGGTTTCTATGTTGCGGATGGAGGTTCCTTGATCTCTACAACAACCCATGTTGCTTTTCAAACCCTTGGCATCTTTTGTGGCCCTCTGCACTCAACACTCTCACATCAAGCATTATTTCATCTTCATAGGGTCATGGCACAATTTAAAATATTTTTTACATGCATGTTGAAGCTTGGGCGACCTCATTCTAGCCCTTTCTCAACATACCCACAGTTGTATGACCGCCATAGAAGCACAATGATGGACAGATTGGAGGTCGACCCACCTCTGCAAACTTTAGACGAATGCTGCATCCTCTACAGGGCGTTTCAGAGGGTCTACTATGGCTCATTGGAAATATTTTTTTTTTTGTTACCTCAAATGGGTATTTGACGGAATTTTGTTTCGCTTCCTAATTTGAGAGATATCGTTAATTTAAGTTCTACATGTATTTGACCCAAGAAGGCCACACACACCTTTAGTTTCAGCAAACATTTCTCACTCCTTGGGCCACTACAGAACAAGTTCCATAAACTGATGGAAAAATATCCAATGTTCCATGGGGACGCGTCTCGAAGGGTCGAGGACGCGTTTCGGCATTTCTTGCGTCCCGGGGACGCCAAAACTCCATGCGAAACGTTTCGGGACATCTCGCTTTCGGCGAAACTTGGAGAGACTCGGAGCTAAACATTTCGGTGGGCGACGAAACTTGACGAAACTTGGGGGGACTTCTTGGTGTCCTGCCCGAAACTTCGAAACTTCGTTGAGACTTGTGGGCGTCCCGTCCGAAGCTCCGAAACTTCCCCAGGATATTTTAGAATTTTCTTAACCTACATTTATAAAAAATGAAAAATGAAACAAGAGTTTAATTAAATAAACCATTAAAGAAAACTTATATATTAAATTTTAAAACATAAAAAAACAAAATATTAAAGATTAAAAATTAATTCTAATTTCTAACCTAATCTTAAGCTATCGAGATCAACTCTTTAATATTTATTTCTGATTTCATTTGGCATTACAAACTTACAAAGCTGTGAAAGTTTATTCAGCAGCAATCGTGAAAGGAGAGAGTGACAAATCTGAAATGTCATTGATTCATTTTTTCGATCACTTAAAAGTCAAAAATCAAATATCAAATATCAAATGATGAAGACTCGGAACTTAGAAGTGACAAACATGAAATATGATGTTCATGTTAATCATAGATTCATATATTATTATTAATATAATGACAATCTTGATGAATCGTGTAATGTGTTTGAACTTTGCATTTACATTGCATGATTGCAGAATGATGAACGTAGTATTACTATTTAGTAATTCACTAATTTGCATGGGATGATTTGTTATTGTTGGGTATTTATATTTTTCATATTTTAAATTTTTTTATGACTATCACGTCCCACCATCTTCCCAGAAGTTCTCTAAAATTTGGGGGTGGTCTCCACACGTCCCGAATGTGCGTATCCCCGCTCCCACGTCCCGCCGTCCCAAAACCTTGGGGGAACATTGAAAATATCTCTTATAGCCCAAATGGATCTTCGACATAATTTGATTTCATTGCTTGTAGTCAAAGTCATGAACAAATTTGCAACCAGACATCAATTGCACCAAAAGTCACTATTGTTTCATGAGTTTTTAATTTTTGGATTTATTAAATCCCATTGTAATTTTATTCTTACTGATGTAATTTACTGTGCATGTAAAATTCTCCAACGGTATAATTCGGGACGAAGAGAAATTTTGTCATTGCGAGCGCAGTTATGGGTCCTCCACAAACCCAAGGTTATGGGTAAACCACACAAAACCCCTTATTTTCGTTGGCAATTGACAAATGTAAACATATTGGTAAGATACATAATAGGGTCTGTTTTTTGGCCTGGTGAAATGATGGGGACCATCATTTATAAGGGGGGAGGGTTGATCCAAATTTTAAGGGGGCATATAGTCTAAGTTTGGATGTATAAGTCAGAAAGCCATATTTTTATTAAGTGAAAGGGAATATGATGGACATGTATTTTTTTTTCACAGGGAGAAAAGACCATAACTTGTTATTCAAAAATATGAATCAAAGTTACATAAACTGTATAGAGTCAATCCTCTCTTGAACTAGGTCATAAAATACTTCAGATCATCATTACAATCAACAACTATCACAATGTTGTCCTCAGAATCTAATCAAGACTGCTTCTAAAACTTACTCAACAAAACAATAATAGCTAGAGTCTCTAGTGCTTCTAACTCAAAACCATTGTGCCTTAAGTGACATAAGATTTCAAAAATTTATGAGACATCTTCAAAACTGGTGCTTCTACAGCAAATATGTCATCTAAGAGACCTGTAAACTGCCACATCCCATCAATCTTTGATCTTCATAACACTCAAAATGAATTTGACCTTCATCAATTCCCACAACCTTTTTAGATAACCTGTCAGCTTCAGTGTTGAAATGTCTAAAAGAGAGAAAGTTGAAGAAAGGTTTCAGACCCTCAATCCTGTGTTTCCAATCATGCAACAGATTGACTTCAAGATTAAGCTTGCCGGTAGCCCAATCCACAATTACTCTGGAATCACCAACCACTTGTAAAGAAAGGATATTTTTCTTGTGAGCAAAAAATAGAAGTCCCCAAAGTGCCAAAGTGCCATGGGTTCTGCCCTGGAATTTGTGCCTTTCCCACAACCCATCCAAAGGAGATATTTCTGAAAATAGTTTTAATTAATAGTCATTCCTGCTCCATTAGCTCCATACCGCGAGGCCCCATTAAAAAAGCCAGTAGTACAGTCAGCATTAAAAACTGGAACAGGAAAAAGTTTTGTTGGTCCTTCATCCTGTTCTTTGTGAAATTCTTTATAAGCTCCAACAATTTTTGTAACCAACAGAGAGATGTTTACCTTTGAATTCTCAAAAAGTACTTTATTTCTGAGACTCCATACAGTATATACCCCATATCAGAAAGAGAGGTAACTCTTTATTTATGAAGTTATTTTTAATCCACTGTAGAAAGCAATCTTCAAAGGATAGATTTGACCAACAAAAAGGAATCTGAAGGCAGTTAGAAACCTTTATCCAAACCCGTTGAACAAACCTGCAAGTAACAAACAGACGGTCAACAGTTTCCTCTTTTTGTTTACATGGATAACATAAATTCAAACCAAAACCACCCTTTTTTATAAGATTGTCCCAAATCATTATTGTTTTTCCAATACTAGCCAACTGAAAAGTTTGAGGTTTAAAGGATCCCACCATTTCCACAATGTTTGATACCACCATTTGTCAACTGTTTCTACGGAGGATGAGATAATAGCCTCATATGCCAGCTTTGTTGTGACTTGACCTGCAGCAGTATTCCAGGCCAAATCAGTTGATCCTCACTATCAGTGAGCTTGACCCCACAGTGATTCAAACCTTTAATATAATGATTCCATTCAAAATCAAAATCACCATGCAGATCCAGATCCTCAGCCAAAAACCAATACTTGGAATCAAAATGACTAGCCTCAGGTCTCCTAACATGAGCCAAAGATTTAAAACCAAAGAAATTCAGATAGGAAATTAACTTAGGAGCGAGTTTAAAAAAATATTCACCTCCAATGCTAGGGTCTTCTCCAAGTCTAATTTGCTGTCAATTTGCCACATTCCATGCCATCCATCTTTCAAGAAAAATAATAGAATCAATCAATCCTTTCCAACTGTTAAAGACATTTGTTACCTTTTTAAGAGGATCTCTAAGCCAATCTGTAACAGGTTTTTTCTTTAAATGCTTAGCCTGTACAACCTCACTCCACAAACCCCTGCCCATTATACCTCTCCATAAACTTTTCATGGCTAAAGGTCGGCCAAACATGAAGATATTTTTTATTTCCCATCCATCTAGTTTATTTGGCAAGGAAATTTTACCCCATTTGACCAGATGCATGCCTTGCTTTTTTTCCTTGTCCACAGAAAGCTAAACATTTTCTGACGAATTTTATTTAAAATGAACTATGGAATTTTGGCTAATGATAGCCTGTAGGCATTTATTCTATGGAGCCAAGTAATCAAAGTTGAAATTGTCAACAAGACACCTTATAAAAAGGTAGTAGGAAGAGAGTTTAGATTGGGAAGAAGAGGCCCTAAATTTGGTCTCATTGCATCTAATAATTCATATGAATAGAATCCTTCTTCTCCAACTCTCTCTTGTGTTTTCACGGTGTTTTTCGTTTTCAGTTTTCATAAATATTATTTCTATGAATTTCTTGGTAAATTTGCATATTTTCTCTCCTCTTCTCTTGGCATTCAAACCTTTTGGATCTCACCCTTCAAGATCTGGATCAACATTGGGCTTCTTGTTTGTGACTACTACATTTTTGGATCATTATAACAAGGCGCAAACAATACCATCAAAGGGAGTTTTACATTGGTTAAAGCCTGGACAGACAAAGCTCATGACTCGTTTTGGCCCACTGTTCAAACTTGACTCAGCATTCAGCAAAGAGTCGCCAGTCAACTTGGCAAGGACTCACTAGTCAGCTCAGCGGTGGGTCAACATTAGGAAAAATACAAAAAATATAGATTTTCAAGAAAATTATTTTTTTGTAATGAAGAGTGGACATGAAAGATAACTTCATAACACTGAATATAGTTCAAAAGTACCATATCAACATACATCAAAATCACCATGGAGCATGGCATGAAGTTATGAATCAAAATGGACCAAGTTCAATCCGATCAATGTCCAGAGTCAAATCTGAAATCATATGACAAAATATGATAATATATAATAAATATAACAGCCTCGAATGAGTGCCAAAGAAGACCCTCCTGCCCCTTCCCTTGCCTCAGCAGTTTGCTCCAACGACATTAATTCATCCTCCGAAAATAATGGCTCTTGGGCCTCCTGGCCTGGTTCAGCAATTCACTCAGAGCTTGCATCCATGTCAACGGTAGCAACATTAGTGCTACACGATATATGAAACTAGTTACAACCATGGTTTTACCCTACGCTGTTGGGAGCGGGAGTGAAAAGCAAAATTTTGAAAAGATTCTGTTTTGGGAGCGCTTCGGGAGCGTGTTTCATATAATATATATTTTAATATATTTTGATGAATATATATTAAAAAAAACCTGTTATATGCCAAATTAGCTATAGAAAACATAGATATAACCATTTAATACACATGTCACATATAACATCAATCATTTAGAAGTTATGACTTGTAGCATTGTCATCAAATGATCAATCATCAACAACATCAATCTTCAAATTTCAACATAAAATATTTGTCATCAACAAACTCTAACAGTCTAATAGATAACATCAACCATGAAATGAAACAAAGCATCATAATATCATATTCAATACCAAAGAGTTGTAAGATCATAAGATGATAAGAATCATGATGCAATCAACAATTTAAAGTTCAAACTTTGAAGTAGGCCGTAATGTTTACAAATAGGCCATAATAAACATGAAATACAAAGTATTATGATACTATCTAGTGATCTACTAAGTTTTCCTCTTGCCATAGGAAACTTTCGTTTTTTTTTCTCGTGTTCTAGGTGGAATAGGAGTTGCCGGAAGTGATCGTGGAACACGAGAAGAAGATGAATGCCCCCCACAGAATGTCAGACGTTGTGAAGCTAAAGGAAAAACTCCTACATCTGGAACCCTGCTAGTGGTTGGGGGTGGCATCTCTGATGTATGAATCGGATCACCCTCATGATCACCCAATAGTTCATCCTCCAAGCGCTCTAATGCAATGGCTCCATCCTCCACATTAGCCTCCTCTGGATTGTTGTCCCAAGTCAAAAAAGTTCTATCATTCTTGCCCGCTTCACAATAATGGGACAACAGCCTCAAGTTGCAGTGCACATAAACCAAACTTTCGGCCCGTTCTATATTCAAACTATTTCTCTTGACGTTGTGGATGAAGCTGTAAGTGCTCCAACACCTCTCTGTAGAAGAACTATTGACAACCTGTGAAAGCACCCTCACCGCCAATTTATGCAAATATGTGGCACCACTGCCATACATGTTCCACCAATGGATAGGAACCAACCTCTCTCGATCTTTGGTTGCATGCAAGGTACCAAAGACTCTATGTTCACTGATGTATTGGTTCAATTCACTCCGTATCTGGATATGTGTGTGGTCTTTTCTTAACTCCACTGCCAGGTGCATGTTGGGCCAACCAAGATGGAGAATAATATTTTGGGGCAAGGACGTATGCAAGGGCACAGAGTGGAACATTCAAATTATCCCACCTTTTGACCACATGTTTATGAATATGGTCATACAAGACTGCATCTTTTTGCTCAACAATGTCTTAGATATAACCAAGCATGTTATCCATTTGCTCATACACCTCCCCAATCATGAGCTTATCTGTATCTACAAAACGAATCATATTATGAACGAGCTTGGTGAACTATAGAACATATTTAACCTATGCCCATAAATGACCATCAAGAATGGTGTCCTCCACCTCTTGAAAGTCATGTCTATCAGATGCGCTTGCAGCAATCCCTGCCATGAATCACTTGAGACCATACTAGACAATGCCTCTCTTACCTTCAAAAGCCTTTTGAAGGTGAGGTAGTAGCTAGCAAATTTAGTCTTTGCAATCTTCAATAGCTCCAACCTAGAGTGATTGCGAAAAATATGGTGGGCCATGCTATGATTGGTGATAAATTTTATCATTTTCTTACCTCTCTTGTACAAGGCAGCAATCCATCGGTAACTAGGGTCCTCCATCTTAACAATATCATGCATCAAAAGGTTCAATGTGTGAACCAAACACCTTGACCAAAATATGTTGGGATACCTATCCTCAATGATTGCTCCTGCTACCTTGCAATTAACAACATTATTTGTGATGACTTGAATGACATTGTATGGCCCAATTGTTTGAATGGTTTCAAGTAAAGGTTGTGCAATATTTATACCAGTCTTGTAGCGATCTGAGTAGTCATGAGCTAAAAGGAAGGCCACACCACTAGAAAACACACCAAGAATATTTATCAATGGCTTGCCTTTAACATTTGTCCACCCATCAGATACAATGGATACCCCATAGTTCGACCAATCATTTGTAAACTTTCCAAGAGCACTATTGATTTTGGCTCTTTCCCTGTCAAGTCCCACGGTTTTAGCTTTGTCATACCCAGGGCTCCTATATCCTTTAGGGGCACCATCGATGGCTTGAACCATTCATGCCAATAGGGTGAGCGAAGAACATTGAATGGCACAACACATGCATAGAGAAACCTGTAAATTTTGAATCCGCATCATGTCTGCAACCAAGGTCAAGGAAATCTGATAATGTCTTTTGCATAGGTGAGAATCCACTAGCATGGGTGGATAATGATCCAGATCCACTACTAAACATTCTCTGTGGGAATTCAAATTCGACCCTTGATCTCTTGGAATTGTTTTGAGCGGCCTCTTCTTCCATCCTGTACTTGTTTCTTTCTTTAGCTGACATTTTGTCACATGTTTTGACTCTAGTAGCCTTACCTTGATCACATGGCATAATCCCACACAAATGCTTTCTCACATGGGTATATGAACCTGTGTAAGTTTTATTACAATGGATGCATGTAAACTTTGTGGCTCCACCCCCTCTCCCTCTTCCAAGCCTTGTCACATACTTCCACAAAGGTGTTGTGTCTTTTTGTATTTGCCCCTCATCACTCTCAATCTCCTCCTCCTCCTCCTCCTCTCTCTCTTCCTCCTCCTCTCCATGGTATGTGCCACTCCTTATCTCTTCATCCTCATCATTACCACCACCAAATCCACTTCCCACCAACATCATCATGAGAAGAATTGGGACCAAAAACAAAAACCACAGTGAAGATCTAAAATTTTAAAATAGTGAAATATTTTTGTTAAAAACAAACAAAGATTGAGTTTTTAGAGCCTATTGTTACCACCTAAGTTGTACTTAGTGGTTTTTATCAAGTGAGCCTTGTGAACTGGACAAGGATAACTTGTTCGGACTTCAGAGGACCTTTGAAAGTACTTCTGGGAAGTTCTTGTTGTACTATATCACATGTTCATACCCCATGGGGGAATTGTAATAAATGTTCTAGCATGATAGTGTCTGTAAAAGACTCGGTCTCTTAGACTTCATTTGTCAATCCGATCAGCCCAGGGTGTTTTTTCCCTTGGTTATTATTGGTTGTTGAATAAATGACTGATAATTTCTGAATTTTTCACTCCATACCTCCAAAGTTGGGGTGGTCGGCTTGGCATTTAGGCCTATTGAGGTTATTAGAGTCTATGTGTCAATATATAAGCATGCTAGACATCATGGTCGAGTCATATGAACATGTTTAAGTCCCTCTAGTTTTTTTTTCAATTTTTCAATTTTTTAGTTTTTTCAGTGTTTTTTATTAAAAAATTAATTTTTTCAAAACTTAGGCTATTTTTTAATAGTTTAATTGGAAAAATTGATTTTGTAATAAAAGTGGGCCAAGTAATCAGTTTCAGTCATGCAGGTGCTCATTTTCAAGCTAAAAGCACCATGTAAACCCATGGACCCACTATTTCCTAGTTTTGAGTGATTTTCTATCACTCAGGTCAGAAAGCCCCAAAAATCAATTATTGATTATTTTAATTAATAAATTGATGAATAACGGGGCAAATCCAAAATCATAAATCAGTGGATTCTCAGTCGATTTGATTGAAATCAGTCAGATCTGAACCAGATTGACTGGATCTGACAAATCCTTGATTGAAGGAGGTGATCAAATCAGATCCAGAGTTGATTTTCAGCATCTTTTATGGGGAATTTCGCCCTCTCTCTCTCCTCAACACGTTTTGGCTCATTTGGATGAGTTTTGGTGGATGCTTCAGTCAACAGGTTGAGGTGTCAGTCAGATCAGCTCTCCGATTGATAATTGCACTCAATGAGACTCAGATCTGGCTCAGTTAGACACAGATCAGGCATTGATGGACTCTCCATCAGCATATTTGGTCTATCTCCTTGGGATTTGCGCCCCCCCTGGGCTGGATCTCCTGGTTTTTGTATATATCCAAGCACAGTAGCCTCATCCAAGGGAGTTAGAACTGGGATTGAGGTGCTGCTGCTATTGTACTGTTGTTATTGTTCATTTGAAATAAAGAGAAGCTTTGGAGGCAAGACGGTCTTGTGCCATTGTATGTGTGGATGATCATTGTCATTATTTTACTAAGGTAACCTGTATCTGTGTTCATGATTTGTTAATTGCTTGTAGATCCGTTGTTAAGATTGATAATAAGCTTATTATAATCTTGATAGGAAATGTGCTTTTCAATAAGTTTATTGGCCATATCTCTTCTTTGATGCATGTTTAGAGATCTAGATTCAGCATGTCTTATAAGCTTATATGCATGTTATTTTGAATCTCTGTGTATGTACTAATCGGATCTCACAAGTTTTTCAGCAAGTTTTTTGATTTCAGCTGAGCTGCAGGTTCTTACATTGGAGAGGATGCTGATCTAGTTTGCTTCTTCACTCTCTCCAAAACCTTCCAAAGGCATAGTCCCTCGACATTCCACCTGAAAGCTCCACTGTGGATCTTCAAGGAAAACCAGCATTTCTCTCCTCCTCTTCCTCCCTCAAAATCAACTCTTTTACCTGGTTACTTTGTTCATGGCTTTGATTTTGTTTAGATCTATCATCTTAAAAGTAATTTCAACATAGATCTATCCTCTCAAAGCCCATATTCTAGATCTTGCTCTTAAAATGTTTCATAAGCTTTCTAGATCTAGCTTTAGGGAAATCGTCTTTTTTTGTATGTAATTTTAAAGAAAATTTGTAGCTTGCATGCATTTGATTTCTGTTTGCTGTACGTTAAAATTTTATATTCTGCAATAAAAGTGCACATATTATTGGCTGCTTAAAAGGCAAGCCAAGATCCCAAGGAAAGCCTGCTTTCCTTGGTTTCTTTCTACCTTTTTTAACTAGTCTTAACTTAGTTTTTTTTGGTTAAAAGTGAGCTGACCCAAAGGTACTTTTAGAGTGCTTTTGGGCATATTTCAGTCTGATATGCTTGCTAGTTTTTAGTAGGTTTGACAGAAAAGAAAGGAAGCTGCTGTTCGGAAGTGGCCTCAGGAGCGTTCAAATCCCCCCAGGGGTCTCCCATTTGACTAAAACCTTTAATTTTCGCACTTTGTAAGCTCTTGATTTCATTCCATATAAGGATCAAGATGAATTATATCAGTTCTCTGATATTGTAACCGTTGTTAAATAAAAATATTTTTTGAATAGGCTCTTTCGAGCCCATTCCCCATCCCCCTTGGGGGGATTTGCGTCGGTGTCCTTTTTTGTTACTTTTTGCTCATTTTTTTTCAAACTAGTATTGATCTAATCTGTAGGGTAGTATACTTTATTTCATTATCAATTTCATATTCCATATTTTGTATTTTAAAGTAATTGTAATACTTACCCCACGACTTCCTGATTGACCCGAAAGGGGAAAAAGATTCGTGGTAGGACTAATTATGAAACTAGAATTGTGTATCTGTTTCTTTTTCTATCATTTGTTTTTTAGCTATTATAAAATTAACCCCTCCTTGATTCCCCGATTGAGATCCACTTGGATCGAAAGAGGTTCTTGGAGGGTTTTCTTTTAAACAAGAACACCCATTGTAAAATTTACTAAAATTGACAAGACTCCGGTGTGTATGCTCTACACTTGGTTACGGTTCGTCCGATCAGTCAAGCTGTATCAAAAGCACTTGAGTGACTAGTATAATTAGGACTCACTCTCCCAAATTAACAAACCAACAGGTGAAAATCCAACACCTAGATCAAACCATCACGGTGGAAAAATACCCAAAGGAAGCGGGAACTTCTGAAAAGTGACATCGGGGCGCCCATCTTTGTTACACCCTAACGGGTACGTTATGAACAATAGCCCTAGAGACTCCATTCAACCCACATATTCCTTGCAGGTAGCCGTGAAGGTTTAGTTTTGGACATACTCCAAGTACTCTCGGGTATATCTGGAGTCCCCTCTTCGCCTAATTGTAATCAATTCACACCTCAAATTTAACTTCAAACGTATCAAGAGGCAATCGCAAAACATTCACTCCAAGCACATGCAAGTATATTGATCTTATTTTTTGACTCCATTCTAAGGCACTGGTTATTTTCTTGCTTTATATATATATTGTGTCTCAACATTGTGCTTTCGTGTGTTCATTTTTGTATCTTACCATCTTTGATTGTCTATAGTTAAATCTCGAACTCCTAAGTAACTCATTCAGTTTAACATCACCTTACTAAGTAAATTATCCTTAGTAACATAATAGGGTCTACTCCCCTTGGCTTTGTTAGTCGTTGAGCCTAAACGGAGGAGTCAAGAACAAAGTGACAGCTTTGACTTGAGACTTGCCCCCAAGGACACACCGAGTGGCTTGAAGATTTCTGCCACGTGATCCAGGTGTGTGTAAGGCGGCAACACTTTTTGGCGCCGTTGTCGGGGATAAATCTTTTTATTCTCGAGTACGACTTTTGTTTTCTTCCTTTTTTGTTTTTGCTTTGTTTGATGAATGCTTAGAGTAGATCTTTAATTTTCATCTGGCGACTCCATTGACTTTTTTCCAGTTTTTATTTTTACAAAAAAAAACAAAAAATAATTTTTGTGAAAAGATTTATAAATTCTTATTTTTCTTTTTCACATGGCAACTCCATTAAAGGGATAAAACCCTGTTATCTCATAAACATGGGAAGTTTTGTTGTGTGTAGATGAGTCCATGCGACATGTTAAAACCTTTAAAGCTCATCACTTGACAGCTCCACCTTTTCAGTACAAGGTTTAATCGTTATATCAAATGCATACTATTAATTTTTGATATGGATGAATTAAAGGAGAAATGTGGTGCTCGGTTAACCGTAATGTTTAAGCCTATCAATTTTTCAAATATCCTGGGTTTTCCTAACTGTTGTAATGGTTTTGAGGATGTATATAACTAGTTTCCGACATTTCATGGAGATTATGGTGACTTGGCTATCTGGCATGTCAAATATTTCCTTCAGTTGATTGCTGACTTCAATATTCTTCATGAAGACAATATGATGGAAATGTTTGCTAGTACTTTTTGGGGTGAGTCCAGTTGTTGGTTTTATCAAGGCCTTCCTGATAAATATATAACTTCTTTTCCAAGCTTCCTTTGGATGTTTTTAGAGCAGTGGCATGATGGTAGGGGTAGTATGATGGTTTAAAAAAGTTCCTTGAAAAGATCTGTACCTTCTACCTATCTGGGACAGAGTATCACACGGAAACATATGATGGACCTTTTTTCCATGATACAAAGTATTGAAGACTTGGAATCACTTCTTGAACATTTAAGTGAAGAGGAGGTTCATGATACTCCCATAAAAAAACATCGTGGTAGTTATTTAAGAAAGGAAGCAATTAAGCATCTTCTTAAAGAATATGAGGCATCTCCCAATGCACAGCAAGATTCCGAGGAAGGGAAAATCCAGGATGAACATATTGAAGAGCTTCAAGAGGATCCCATAATGGAACACATTGTTGAAGACTCTCCTCATGTCACCATAGCTGAAGACATTGAAGATTTGGTGTATTCTCAAGTGTGTTGCAATGCTGATACCTTTCCACAAAGCCCTCTAGAGAAATCCACTGAGCAACACATACCAAGTGATCCCATTGAATATGTCCAAAAGGTCTCCTTGATTGGAGATCCTTTTCATGATATCATAATGGAAGCCTATAAAGAAACTTATGATAAGATCAGTATGGTGTGTGATGACACTAGACCTTGTTCTCCACATGTTGATGAAGGTTTCGAAAGTTTATTGCCTTGTAACATTTTATCTGAAGAAGATTGTTAAGAATACAAGGAGGACATGGATAGGCAGGAGCATGATGCCATGGATGAAGAGTCCCCCACATATGACATGGATGTGAGTGATGACTATTGGAATTTCATAGATAATCCAACTTGTGAGAATCTTATGGAGAATCCCATCCATGATATGTCCAACGATGGGAGTGTCTATTCAAAATTTTGTGGAAGTCCAATCTACGATACGTCCATAGAGGGGAGCACAGATCTGGATGCCTGGGAAAATCTTAGTATGGAAGAGGAGCATTCAGAATTTTCACGTGATCATTCAAAGTCATACCATGTAGAGCCACACAAGGGTATCAGTAATGAAGACATTGAGAAACAGTATTGTGAAAAGTCAGATGTGATGCAATCAATGGAAAATCAGTCTCAGCCATTTTTTTCACATATAGAGGTTACTTATGATTTGGAGCTACTTGGGGCTTGTGCAACAAGTTATCATTTGATAAGCCTCAGTGATCACTATGATCATTGTAGTTAGTCTACCTCATCGTTCTGATTGGTATATCAATCCTATCTAGTCATGGATAGAAGCAGCCTGCATGAGCACATACAAAGTTAGGGAAGAATTTTTATGACATTGTTCATGCCTATGATCTCCCATCCATCCCGCCCATCCTAAATCATCATGCAGGTTTGCATTTTCTGAATAAGGTATCCTTATTTTGGCCGGTAACCAAAGACAAGGAATTTTTTTTTATGTTAATAAAATGCTTAGGTGGTTACATTGGATTTCTGATTACATTTAACCCTTTTTATATCATGCTTAGAGTAGGAAAATAAGCTCCTTGAAAGAGAGCATCTACTTTCTGCATTTCTATTTTATACTTGCTATAATAAAACTTTGTTTCTTTTAGTTAGTTACATTTATTTTGTTTAAATAAATAAGCTTATTGGTTCATTCGGTTTTTTATAAAACTTGTGTTACCAAGGTTTTTCTTGTCAAGTTGAGATGTTTTCATAGGGTATATAAACCAGAGATTCTGATGTTCTCATATCCTCTCCTTGCTTTAAAGACCCGATCGAGCACACGTCCCACAGTTGGAGCTAGAATGTTACCACCTAAGTTGTACTTAGTGGTTTTTATCAAGTGAGCCTTGTGAACCGGACAAGGATAACTTGTTCGGACTTCAGAGGACCTTTGGAAGTACTTCCGGGAAGTGCTTGTTGTACTATATCACATGTTCATACCCCATGGGGGAATTGTAATAAATGTTCTAGCATGATAGTGTCTGTAAAAGACTCTGTCTCTTAGACTTCATTTGTCAATCCGATCAGCCCAGGTTGTTTTTTCCCTTGGTTATTATTGGTTGTTGAATAAATGACTGATAATTTCTGAGTTTTTCACTCCATACCTTCAAAGTTGGGGTGGTTGGCTTGGCATTTAGGTCTATTGAGGTTATTAGAGTCTATGTGTCAATATATAAGCATGCTAGACATCTTGGTCGAGTCATATGAACATGTCTAAGTCCCCCTAGGTTTTTTTCAATTTTTCAATTTTTTAGTTTTTTCAGTGTCCTTTATTAAAAATTTAATTTTTCTAAAACTTAGGCTATTTTTTATTAGTTTAATTGGAAAAATTGATTTTGTAATAAAAGTGGGCCAATCAATCAGTTTCAGTCATGTAGGTGCTCTTCAAGCTAAAAGCACCATGTAAACCCATGGACCCACTATTTCCTAGTTTTGAGTGATTTTCCATCACTCAAGTCAGAAAGCCCCAAAAATCAATTATTGATTATTTTAATTAATAAATTGATGAATAACGGGGCAAATCCAAAATCATAAATCAGTGGATTCTCAGTCGATTTGATTGAAATCAGTCAGATCTGAACCAGATTGACTGGATCTGACAAATCCTTGACTGAAGGAGGTGATCAAATCAGATCCAGAGTTGATCTTCAGCATCCTTTATGGGGAATTTTTCCCTCCCTCTCTCCTCAACACGTTTTGGCTCATCTAGATGAGTTTTGGTGGATGCTTCAGTCAACAGGTTGAGGTGTCAGTCAGATCAGCTCTCCGATTGATAATTGCACTCAGTGAGACTTAGATCTGGCTCAGTGAGACACAGATTAGGCATTGATGGACTCTCCATCAGCGTATTTGGTCTATCTCCTTGGGATTTGCGCCCCCCCTAGGCTGGATCTCCTGGTTTTTGTATATATCCAAGCACAGTAGCCTCTTCCAAGGGAGTTAGAACTGGGATTGAAATGTTGCTGCTATTGTACTGTTGTTATTGTTCATTTGAAATAAAGAGAAGCTTTGGAGGCAAGACGGTGTTGTGCCATTGTATGTGTGGATGGTCATTGCCATTATTTTACTGAGGTAACCTGTATCTGTGTTCATGATTTGCTAATTGCTTGTAGAACTGTTGTTAAGATTGATAATAAGTTTATTATAATCTTGATAGGAAATGTGCTTTTCAATAAGTTTATTGGCCATATCTCTCCTTTGATGCATGTTTAGAGATCTAGATTCAGCATGTACTATAAGTTTATATGCATGCTATTTTGAATCTCTGTGTATGTACTAATCGGATCTCATAAGTTTTTCGGCAAGTTTTTTGATTTCAGATGAGCTGCAGGTTCCTACATTGGAGAAGATGCTGATGTAGTTTGCTTCTTCACTCTCTCCAAAACCTTCCAAAGGCATAGTCCCTCGACATTCCACCTGAAAGCTCCACTGTGGATCTTCAAGGAAAACCAGCATTTCTCTCCTCCTCTTCCTCCCTCAAAATCAACTCTTTTACCCAGTTACTTTTTTCATAGCTTTGATTTTGTTTATATCTATCATCTTAAAAGTAATTTCAACATAGATCTATCCTCTCAAAGCCCATATTCTAGATCTTGCTCTTAAAAGGTTTCATAAGCTTTCTAGATCTAGCTTTAGGGAAATCGTCCTTTTTTGCATGTAATTTAAAAAAAAATTGTAGCTTGCATGCATTTGATTTCTGTTTGCTGTACGTTAAAATTTCATATTCTGCAATAAAAGTGCACATATTATTGACTGCCCAAAAGGCAAGCCAAGATCCCAAGGAAAACTTGAGCTTGCTTTCCTTGGTTCCTTTCTACCTTTTTTTTAACTAGTCTTAACTTAGTTTTTTTTGGTTAAAAGTGAGCTGACCCAAAGGTACTTTCAGAGTGCTTTTGGGCATATTTCAGTCTGACATGCTTGCTGGTTTTTAGTAGGTTTGACAAAAAAGAAAGGAAGCTGCTGTTCGGAAGTGGCCTCAGGAGCGTTCAAATCCCCCCAGGGGTCTCCCATTTGACTAAAACCTTTAATTTTCGCACTTTTCAAACTCTTGATTTCATTCCATATAAGGATCAAGAGGAATTATATCAGTTCTCTGATATTGTAACCGCTTTTAAATAAAAATATTTTTTGAATAGGCTCTTTCGAGCCCATTCCCCATCCCCCCGGGGGGGATATTTGCGTCGGTGTCCTTTTTTGTTACTTTTTGCTCATTTCTTTTCAAACTAGTATTGATCTAATCTGCAGGGTAGTATACTTTATTTCATTATCAATTTCATATTCCATATTTTGTATTTCAAAGTAATCGTAATACTTACCCCACGACTTCCCGATTGACCCGAAAGGGGAAAGAGATTCGTGGTAGGACTAATTAGGAAACTAGAATTGTGTATCTGTTTCTTTTTCTATCATTTGTTTTTCAGCTATTATAAAATTAACCCCTCCTCGATTCCCCGATTGAGATCCACTTGGATCGAAAGAGGTTCCTGGAGGGTTTTCTTTTAAACAAGAACACCCATTGTAAAATTTACTAAAATTGACAAGACTCCGGTGTGTATGCGCTACACTTGGCTGCGGTTCGTCCGATCAGTCAAGCTGTATCAAAAGCACTTGAGTGACTAGTATAATTAGGACCCACTCTTCCAAATTAACAAACCAACATGTGAAAATCCAACACCTAGATCAAACTATCACGGTGGAAAAATACCCAAAGGAAGCGGGAACTTCTGAAAAGTGACCTCGGGGTGCCGATCTCTGCCACACCCTAACAAGTGCATTATGAACAATAGCCCCAGAGACTCTATTCAGCCCACATATTCCTTGTGGGTAGCCGTGAAGGTTTAGTTTTGGACATACTCCAAGTACTCTCGGGTATATCTGGAGTCCCCTCTTCGCCTAATTGTAATCAACTCACACCTCAAATTTATCTTAAAACGTACCAAGAGGCAATCGCAAAACATTCACTCCAAGCACATGCAAGTACATTGATCTTATTTTTTCACTCCATTCTAAGGCACTGGTTATTTTCTTGCTTTATATATATATTGTGTCTCAGCATTGTGCTTTCGTGTGTTCATTTTTGTATCTTGCCATCTTTGATTGTCTATAGTTAAATCTCGAACTCCTAAGTAACTCATTCAGTTTAACATCACCTTACTAAGTAAATTGTCCTTAGTAACATAATAGGGTCTACCCTCCTTGGCATCGTTAGTCGTTGAGCCTAAACGGAGGAGTCAAGAACAAGGTGACAGCCTTGACTCGAGACTTGCCCCCAAGGACACACCGAGTGGCTTGAAGATTTCTGCCACGTGATCCAGGTATGTGTAAGGCGACAACACCTACCTCTTTAGCTCTTCAAGGATGGTTGAATGTTTCTATGGAAGCCTTCAATCTTCCTTCCAAGCTCTCACAAATAGAAACTTTCAATCTTCTCTCCAATCTTCTTTCCAAGCTCCTACAAATTTGCTCTCGAACAACTAACAAAGCCACTCAAAGCCCTTGCAAGATAAATGAAAACAAACAAATGAGGAATAGAATGAGTCCAAATGGAGTCCAATAGTGTTTATAAAGACTAATTAAACCTTAGCCAATCACTAAAAAACATTTTTTTTTTGCAAAAATGAGAAAATTGAGAATGTTTTTTCCCAACTCACGGAATCGCTCAGGGAGCGATGAGAAATCACTCCAGGAGCGTTGCTCCCTCTATGATTCTGAATTGGGCAGGGAGCCTTTCTTTTTCCTCGAAATCGTGATTCCGAAAAACGCTCCCGGGAGGAATCGCGATTCCTCATCGATTCCTCCCAGGGCACGAATTGGGAGCAATTCGAGGGGGAGAGGAGCGATTCTCTGCAGCCTTGGTACTTTTACCGGTCAAACCTAGCCAAGTTTTTCCAGAAATCACTGTATCGACCGAGTTTGATTGGTTTCACTAGACCTGGCTAGGTATGGCCGGTTTTAGACCATACTGATTTGAGCTGGTCAAACTGACTCGATTTAGGGATCTAATCTAGTCAAACCAACGATTAGTTGTCAACTTGGCCCAGTGGGTAACTATTCAACCAACTATAAAAATAGCATGTTGTTGTTTTATCCATCCTTAACAATTTTTTATTATCTTCAGCAGTTTTAACGCTGCCATTAAAAACCATCTATCACAGTGGCCAAAACCACAGTATAAAGTTTAAACGTTGTCATCATAAGGGTTGAGCTAGTCTTGTAGCAAAGGGCCCTTAGTTTTCAGCTAGTTTTCTTTATAAATCTGGCAGGACTTTTGATAGATTGTCGGAATTACAAGTTTCATTTGCTGAAATTGTAGTATGGACTCTGGAGTTGTTCTTATGAGAATGAGGGTCTACACATCCATCTGCAATGTTAGAATTTGCAAAATTGCAGAATTTCATTGTTAAAATTGTGATTTTCCATTGCCAGATTCTGTTAAATAACTTGCCTAGGTGGGAAGTTTGCTTCAAGATTAGATGGCTCCTCATCATAAATATTAAATGGCATTCAAAAACCGTTGTAGAAAAACATGTTTACGATGATGGTCTCTTCCTGGAATCCTGACTAAGTTTAAAAGACATTTTACGGTGGTCATTACCAATACCGTGAGAAAATAATTAACCGTGGTAAAAAAATTGACCATGTTTAATCTCTATACAACCATAGCAAAGGTTTTTGGGCATATGACCTAGTTACCTATACTGTCATTAAAATAATCCTTATCATCTTCAATACTAATCAACAAACTGAATGTATGTGTTTATTCTCTGATATGAGGAGAACTGTAAATTGCTGAAGTCCAATTGATAAACAATTGAGAAATTGAATTAGAATTCACATTATGAATTCAGATGACAATCACTCACTAAGTTTCAAGCAGACCAAGTTCAGGATTTCATCGTATGAATAGCAAATTAATTGATATAACATCCTTATGTAATTTCCAACTGTACTATACAATGTCTGCAAGAAATTTTTGGTTATATATTACTTGTTAGAATGCAATGCATAGCCATAGGGTGTGTGCGGGTGTCCCTAATTTTGGCTATATTGTATTGGGTCTGCATTCTTTCATCTACTGTCTCCTTGCGATTTTTGTAATACAAATGATGAGCTCCTTCGTCCATGGGAATTAAAGTTGAAGATTCCATGTCTGATCGAACTAATACAGTTTAGTTTATCTGAAATGAATAATAAACTGTCTGGTTCAGGAGCTGCGAATGAGAATAAATATTATAAACCAGGAAACAGGGATAACAAAGGTTGCAACTTGCAAGCTCTGGAATAACTGTACTAGTGCTCATGACAAGAGGAAGGAAACTAACTTGTGGGCATTGGCCCTTGATTCTAGGAATTGGAAGGTGAGAGGTGAGTGTTTCAGAGCCTAGGTCCTAAACACATTGGCTTGTTTCAAGGCAATGTGAAAGTACTTGTAGGGTGAAACAGGATGCGGGTCTAAAGCCTGGCATCTAGTGTACTAAACACGAAATACCCCAGGACATTATTTATCCTTGCTGCACTATTGGCTAGAGAACATTTGGTACCTTCTATCATAAAATCCGGCAAACTTGTTGCAGAAACACTCCTGGGATGCATAATTGACAACCTTAATGATCCTCTGTTGAAATAGTGTAAAAGAAAATTTCAAAAGCACCATACATAGTTCAGTGGAAATAGCATCGTTCTCTTGCTTAAAGGGAGATTCTGGTTCAACGTCAATTTTTCTCCATTAACAAGTGCTCGATAGATTTCCTCGAAATAAAAAGTTTGAAAAGAAAAGACAGGAAAAAAGTAAAGAGAAAAAGAAAACAAAACGGGGCCCCAAAGCTAGTAATACCGTTGTGATTTTGTAGAGATTCAAAATGCAAACTTGTAAATTAAATATCGGGTCTGTCAATGGTGTGCAAAATACAAACCATTTCTATGATGTCTAGACTATATGAAAGTGATGAAGATATAGAACTCATGCTCAAGGTGGAACGTGGTTATGAAATTCACCTCTTTTCCGCATGTGCTTGCTGCCAGTTGCCACTGTCCTGGTTGTCTTGAAAGGAACAGAAAGCATGAAAAATTATGATCCAAGGGAACATGGATATTACACTAGGAAGTAAAGAAGATGATATAGTAGCAGTTCTTTATCAGTGGAATGTATAGTTTAGCAACAGTGTTTTGGTACATAGAAGAAGACCTCTATGTACCATTATCTCCTGCATCCTTTTTTGCATTATCGTATCCAACTCCAGGACATCGTGGTTTATGGACAAATCATTGATAAAGGAAAGAAATAAAATGTTGATTTTTCCTAAGCAGTATTGAGAGCCATTCTTTGGGAGAATGGAGGCAGCTGGTCAGTTACTAGGAAATTGACCCAGTCTGGGACTGGGGGACTCCACTTGGGGCTGACGACCATTCTTTGAACGGAGGCACCTAATTAGTTACCAGGAATTTGAACCAGTCTAGGACTGGGGGACTTAGCCTAGGGCTGAGGGCCATTCTCTGGGAGAATGGAGGCACTTGGTCAGTTACCAGGTAATTGACCCAGTCTGGGATTGGGGCTCTCAGCCTAGAGCTGAGGGCCATTCACTGAATGGAGGCACTTGGTCAGTTACCAAGAATTTAACCTAATCCGAGACTAGGGACTCAGCCTGTGGCTGAGGGCCATTCTCTGAGAGAATGGAGGTACTTGGTTAGTTACCAAGTACTTGACATTGAGTCATTTGACGCAGCTTGGGGCTGAGGCACATGGTCAATTACCAGGTCATCACCATAAGCCCCAGACTAGGTCTAGGCAAGTGATGCACTCCTCTCCTTAATCTATGTGCCATGAGACCTCCTCTAGGGACTAGCTACCCCTGGTTGAGAGACCTAGCACCTGATCTTGGTGGCACAAGGAGATCAAGATAAAGCATTTAGTAATTCTCCTTATTTATGAAGATGTACTTTGAGTGAGCATAGATGAACCACAAGGACCCTTGAGACAACTTGTTATGACCACAAAAATACTTGGAGGACCAACTAACCCTAGTCTTGGTCCATGAGACCATCAAGAGAAGAACCAAGTGGCATAAGTCAAAACACCAAGAATACCCTTGTACCACAAAATATCAAAAGTCAAAGAGTCAAAGATTAAAAAGAAGTTAAGCCCTAATGTCAACGCCTAAGTATATGGGACCAACTCAAATTTTTGATAGCCTATAAATAGAGGACAATTGAAAATCATTTTTACATAACTTCATCACTCAACTGCTCCACTTTGACTAAGGAAATTCGTGACTAGGATTATCTTCATCTTCACTGTTGTGAAAGGAAAATTTGTGACTGAGTTTTCTTTTGTTATTCCTCTTGTCCTAGTGTGGTGGCCTAGCTGGCTAGGGCTTCTCCATTCACAACTTACAGTTCACAATGGTGACAAGGGGAGAAACAAGAAGTTGCTACAACAACCTCGGTGGTGACAAGGGCTGTTACAACATCTCTCGCTGGTGATCTAGGGCAGCAATAGCCCACATTGGTGGTCACGGTGACTAGGGTAGCAACAAAAAGCTACTACAACTCCACGGTGGTGATCTAGGGCATCATAAAGCTGCTCCAACCCTCGCTAGTGATCATGAGCTACAACAACAAGCTGCTCCCATCTTCGTTGGTGGTCACGGGGAGTGGAAACAACTGCTCCAACTCTCGCTGATGGTCACCGTTGGTAGCAACAACAGGTAGCAGGTCATGTGCAGTAGGTAGCAGGTCATGTGCAGTAGGTAGCAAGTTACGAGCAACAATTAGCAGGTTTTAGGCAACAAGTATGGTGGTCACGGGCATCAGCAGTAGGGTTGCTACATGTGGTTAGGGTTAGCAGTAGAAGGCTGCTACAAGACTCAGTGGCAGCTCACACTCCATGTGGCAACAATAAATGGTGGCAACGGTAAGCCTGCTAGGGCATCCTTCATTTTGGAAAATTTTTGTACATTCATCTCAGAATTTTGAGTTTAAATTTTCTCTTTTCATGTACAAACTCAGTCATCTCATTTAGAGGATGAATTACTAATGCTTTGGGGCTTTTGTCCTTTAAAGGTTTCCTTGTGAAAAATTGTGTGTTCAATTGTGTGATGCTTGGTTGACTTCTGTACTTGTTTTACTGCTATTTACTCTTCAAGTTCTATCTATATTAGAGTCTGCAATTTTTAATAATGTCATACACATGTTTAAATTCAACATGGTGTCATAGCTTTGCATGTGAAGATTGCAGTGAGTGAGCAAATCACTGTAACCTTCCTAAATCTTGGGACATTTGCAGAATGAGATAGATGACTTGTTGATCAGAGATGGCTACCAACACCTTTAGACCGGAAGAAAGGTTCGAGGGGTCAAGCAACAACAACTCATGGAAAGCTAGGCTTATGGTCACCTTGGAAGATAATGACCTTGATGACTTGGTTCTTAATGCCACATAAGAACCTACATCTAATGCAGGAAGGATTTCCTTTGAGAAGAAGCAAGCAACGGCAAGGATGATCATCTATGACTCAGTCAAAGATACCTTGATGCCCACCATAACACCATTGAAGACTGCCAAAGAATGTTTTGACACCTTGACAAATTTATATGAAAAGAAGGCACCTAACCAGAAGAGAGTACTAAAGAAGGGGCTTCGTACATTGAAGATGAATAAGGATGAAGGAGTGGCCCTCTTCACAAAAATTGCTCAAGTAAGAGGCCAACTTTTTGCTATTGGTGTACCCGTGGATGATGATGATCTTATATAGAATGTATTCAATGGTCTTCCCAGTTCTTGGGAAACCTTTCTGGTGGTAGTAAGTGGACGTGAATCTCAACCAAACTTTGATAAACTTTGGCATGACTGTTTGGAAGAAGAAGGAAGAATTCAACGCAGAACAAATGGTGCTAAGGAAGGGAACCTTGCTCTTACAACCAAGACAAAGAAGTTCAAGAAGTCATTCCCTCAGAAGAAGAAAGAAAAGAAGCCACAAGGTAAGCAATCAGATACTCCAAATATAGAATGTTTTAATTATCATAAGATGACACTGTAGGCAACTAAAGAGTAGGTTCAAAAAAAGGTCCCAAGGTTCTACAACAGAAGAAAAAGAACCTAAGAAGAAGAAGAATGCGAAGTCTTCCAAAGAAGATGAACCAAGAAGGGAATACTACTTGATCTTTGCTCTTTCTGGATCCATCACCAACAATGCTAACTCTTGGTTAGTGGATAATGGTGCATCTAGACATATGACAAGTTTTCGTGAAGCAGTTAAGCAGTTACCAACTACAAAAAGAAGAAGTTTACTACTCAAGTAGAACTTGGGGATGACACCACCTACACAATTGAAGGAGTTGGCTCAACTTCACTTCAACTTGACTCAGGGACTGTTTTGCATATTGAAGACATACTATATGTCCCTAGTTTGAAGAAGAACCTCCTCTTTGTTCCTGGTTTAGAAGATAATGGCTACAAGGTTCTCTTCATGGACAAGAAGGTCCTAATATGGGAAACGAACGAGAAGTTAAGCTCAACATAATCGATTGGAGTTGGAGAGGGAGGTCTATACAAAGCTTCTAGACACTCCACTCAAGTATTCGTTCACAACACAATTGGCCCATGTGAACTATGGCATCGAAGGTTTGGACACCTTCACTATACAACTCTCCCTGGTCTTCAAAAGATGGTCACAAGTATGCCTGAGTTTCCTCATGAACATAGTGGTGTTTTCAAAGGTTGTGCTCTAGGTAAGAACACTAAGAAATCCTTCTCCAGAAGTAAGAATAGATCTAAAGAAATCTTGGACTTAATTCATTCTGACATATGTGGCCTTATGTCTTCACCCTCCTTGAGTGGGTGCTTGTATTATGTATTGTTCATAGATGATCACTCTCACAAGTCCTGGATCTACTTTCTAAAAGTCAAGAGTGAAACTATTGAGAAATTCAAAGAGTTCAAGGCTCTAATTGAAAACCAGATAGGAAGACACATCTGTATCCTGAGGTTAGATAACAAAGGTGAATATGAATCTAATGAGTTTGATGATTTTTGTCGAGAAGCAGGAATCAAGAGGGAGTTGACAGTGCCATACAAACCTCAATAGAATGGGGTTGCAGAAAGGAAGAATAGAATGATATGTGACGCAGCTAAAGCTATGTTGAGTGACCTTGATCTTCCTTTATCTTTGTGGGCTGAAGTTGCCCGAACTACAGTGTACATTCAAAACAGAATCCCTCATGCCATCTTGGGGGAAAAGACTCCAAAAGAAGTATTTACAGGCAAGAAACTCGTAGTTGACCACATGAGGATTTTTGGCACTCTTGTGTATATTCATGTACCGAAAGAAAAGAGGTCTAAGCTAGAGCCTTTCGGAAAGAAAGGCATATTTGTTGGTTATAGTGAAAGCTCAACGGCTTACCTCATCTATGTTCTTGGACAAAGGTACATTGAAGTTAATAGAGACGTGATATTCCATGAGGAAGTTATGTTTTGCCATTCAAAATAGCTTCCAAAGGATATAGAAGAATCTCCTTCTGAAATTCTAGATTCATAAGTTCAGAGGGAGGAAGAAGAAAATGAGCCTCTAATTCCAGATGTGCCAGTAGCATCTGAAAGATCAACTAAAGAACTACTTGAGGCTCCTCCTTCTAAAAGAAGCCCTACCTGGTATCGAGAAACATTGCAAGAAGTTGAGAAGCATAAAGCTCCTCTCAGGACGTTAAGAGAAATCACAAAGCCCCAGAAGTACCGAGGCCTTATGAGCAAGCTCATTAATACAAAACCCTCCACATACAAAGAAGCAACAAGCCTACAGGTATGGAATAATGCCATGATCGAAGAATATAATTCAATTATGAAACATGATGTGTGGGAAGTTGTTCCTAGACCGACAGGGATGTCTGTGGTAACGTCTAGATGGCTTTACAAAATCAAGCATGCTGTTGATGGAAGCATTGAAAAGTATAAAGCAATATTTGTAGCTCGTGGTTTCACTAAAAAAGAAGGCATAAACTCTGATGAAACTTTTTCTCCTGTCGCCAGATATACCACCATCAGAACTATCATCTCCCTTGCTGCTGTGTTTGGATGGAAACTCCATCAGATGGATGTAAAATCAACCTTCCTCAATGGAAAAATTGAAGAGGAAGTCTACATTGAACTACCAGAAGGATTTGTGACTCATGGGGAGAAGTCCCATGTGTGTAAATTGAGGAAAGCCTTGTATGGGCTCAAACAGGCCCCGAGAGTTTGGTATGCAAGAATTAATGGCTACCTTCACAGCTTGGGGTTCTCCAAAAGTACTACTGACTCCAATATGTACTTTAAGGTTGTTCACAACCATCACTTGATCCAAGTCTTTTATGTGGATGACTTGTTCCTTACTGGAGAGGAACAACTGATACCTCAATGTAAGATGGAGCTTACCTTTGAATTTGAAATGAAGGATCTGGGTTTGATGCACTATTTTCTTGGCTTAGAAGTATGGAAAAAGCCAGGGGAGATCTTCCTAACACAAGGGAAGTATGCAGTTGATATCTTGCAAAGATTTGGAATGTAGGACTGCAAGTCCATGAGCATACCCATGACAACGAACTTGAAGAAGTTACGTGACTCAACCACCTGTTCACAGGATGTGGATCCCACTCAGTATTGACAACTCATTGGATCCTTGATGTATCTAGTGCATACGAGACCAGATATTTGTTCTGAGTCAGTTCATGTCCGATCCAAAGAACATACATTGGGTAGTTGCTAAACATGTACCCTGATATGTGCAAGGTACTATCACTTACAGGCTTAGGTATACTTCTAGCAGTGGAGTAATGCTAGTCGGATATGCTGAATCTGATTGGGATGACAGTGTAGTAGACCGGAAAAGCACATCAAGCTACTGCTTCAGTATGGGATCAACAATGATCTCTTGGTCCATCATTAAACATGGTTCCATAGCTTAGAGCACAGTTGACGCCTGCAAAGAAGCAGATTGTCTTAGGAAAATTTTCTGTGATCTGTTCGATGGAAAGCTTGAGTAAACTATTATTCATTGTGATAATTAGAGTTGCACAAAGCTTTCAGAGAACCCAATGTTTCACGATAGATCGAAACACATTGAAATGAAGTACCACTTCATCAGAGACTTAGTACAGAGAGGCACCTTGAAGCTTAACTAAATCCGTACAGATGAACATATTGCATATATTTTGACCAAGCCTTTGACATCAACAAAGTTTGTGTACTTTCGTGACAAGCTTGGTATGGCAGAGAATACCTCTCTTGTTGAGAGGGAATGTTGATTTTTCCTAAGCAGCATCGAGAGCCATTCTCTAGGAGAATTGAGGCACTTGGTCAGTTACCAGGAAATTGACCTAGTCTGGGACTAGGGGACTTAGCCTGGGGATGAGGGCCATTCTTTGAATGGAGGCACTTGGTCAGTTACCAAGAATTTGAACTAGTCTGGGACTGGGGGACTCAGCTTGGGGTTGAGGGCCATTCTTGGGAGAATGAAGGCACTTGGTCAGTTACTGGGAAATTGATATAGTCTGGGACTGGGGTCTTAGCCTAGAGCTGAGGGCCATTCATTGAATGGAGGCACCTGGTCAATTACCGGGAATTTAACCTAGTCCGGGACCTAGGGACTCAGCCCAGGGCTGAGGGACATTCTCCGAGAGAATGGAGGCACTTAGTCAGTTACAAGTGTTTGACATTGAGTCATTTGATGCAGGCTAGGGCTAAGGCACTTGGTCAGTTACCAAGTCATCACCATAAGCCCTAGACTAGGTCTAGGAAAGTGATGCACTCTGATCTATGGGCTATGAGACCTCCTCCAAGGACTAGCTACACCTGGTTGAGATACCTAGCACTTGAACTTGGTAGCACAAGGAGATCAAGATAAAACATTTAGTAATTCTCCTTATTTATGAAGATGTACTTTGAGTGGGCATGAATGAACCATAAGGACCCTTGAGACAACTTGTTATGACCACAAAAATACTTGAAGGACTATCTAACCCTAGTCTTGGTCCATGAGACCATCAAGAGAAGGACCAGTGGCACAAGTCAAAACGCCAAGAAGACCCTTGTACCACAAAATATCAAAAGTCAAAGAGTGAAAGATTAAAAAGAAGTTAAGCCCTAATGTCCACTCCTAAGTATATGGGACCAACTCAAATGTTTGATAGCCTATAAAGGACAATTGCAAATCATTTTTACAAAACTTCATCACTCAATTGCTCCATTTTGACTGAGGCAATTCGTGACTGGGATTATCTTCATCTTCGTTGTTGTGGAAGGAAAATTTGTGACCGAGTTTTCTTTTGTTCTTCCTCTTGTCCTAATGTGGCGGTCTAGCCTGCTAGGGCTTCTCCATTCACAACTTACAATTCACGGCGATGACAAGGGGAGCAACAACAAGCTGCTACAACACCCTTGGTGGTTACAAGGGCTGTTACAACAACTCTCGCTGGTGATCTAGGGAAGCAGTAGCCCACCTTGGTGGTCATAGTTACTAGGGTAGCAACAACAAGCTACTACAATAGTCCACGGTGGTGATCTAGGGCAGTAGAAAGTTGCTCCAACCCTCGTTGGTGATCACGAGCTACAATAACAAGCTGCTCCCACCTTCGTTGGTGGGCACAAGCAATAACAATTGCTGCAACTCTCGTTGATGGTCACCATTGGCAGCAACAACAAGTAGCAAGTCACGGGCAGGATGTAGTAGGTCACATGAAGCAGTTAGCAGGTTTTGGGCAATAGGTTTGGTGGTCACAAGCAACAACTGTAGGGATTTTACAGGTGGTTAGGGTTAGCAGCAGAAGGATGCTACAAAACTCAACAACACCTCACACTCCATGTGGCAACAGTAAACGGTAGCAGTAGTAACCCTGCTAGGGCATCCTTGATTTTGGAAAATTTTTGTACATTCATCGAATTCCGAGATCAAATTTTCTCTTTTCATGTTCAAACTCAGTCATCTAATTTAGAGGATGAATTACTAATGCTTTGAGGTTTTGGTCCTTTAAAGGTTTCCCCATGAAAAAATGTGTGATTCTTGGTTGACTACTGTACTTGTCTTACTGCTGTTTACTTTTCAAGTTCTATCTCTATTACAATCTTCAGTTTTTAATAATGTCGTGCACATGTTAAAATTCAACATAAAAGGATTTCTAAGAACAAAAAGATGGGAATGCAAGTTGCAAAGCACTATTTTCATGAATTAGTGATTTCCCAAAATTACCAATAAACATAGACAACTCCTTCCACCACAGAAAGTCAAGTTAGATCTACTTAAACTTTGACAATGTGAAGATTTGCGCATTTACAACTTTTCAATCCATATGATGGATAATTAACTACAATATTCTATCATATTATAGTAACTCTAGGTATGCAATAAATTTTACCATGAAGTACAAAGTGAGTTTCAAAAACCAACTCTTGATAGAAGAACTATTGAGGCAATGTTTGCATAAAAGGCATGCCTAACACAAGTAAGTTGCTAGGGAGAAACATGCAAAAGAAACCTCTGAACATCTTGAATGAAATGTTAGATAAATGCAACTAGATTCCAGCTGCCAAAAGAGATGAGAACAATTCCATCAATTGCCACCTGATTTTAAAATATAGTCCCCAACTAAATTGATGTAACATCTCACATTCTTTTTAAGCTCACTCGAGTCCGATTATACCTTTTAGCATATGTCAATCCTAACCCTAGTTTTATCAAGTATTGAGAGGGATACTAAATCTAAAGGTGGACTTAAGAGATCCAAGGCTGAGATGAATCTACACTAGTTTTAATTTTATCAGGTTGGATTTAATATGTGTTTGCCAGCTTTATATATTATATATATGGGTGGGTTGGTTGGCGTGGGGTTGCTTTGGCTCCTATGAGATAGAAATATGCTTGTTGAGTCTGCGATTAGACAAGCCAAGGAGATCAGTTCTTTCTAGGAAATATCCTCTCATATTTTCAGAGAACATACGAATAAGGCCGATGCTACTGCAAAAGAGACATGTTCTATCAGGGATGGCACCTTAAGCATAAATGAATCATTTGTTGTTGGTACAATGGTTTAGTGGTAGGATTGACTCTTGCCTGGATATTTAGCTCTTTCACTATGTGATGGAAATGCCTTCATAGGTTGTTATTTTGCTAGATTGCCTAGTTTTCAGATGATAGCTATCTGCTTATATATTTGGTCATAGAAATTTTCCTATGGTTATTTTAGCCTATAGTTATGTTGACTTCAAACATGACTGCCTCATTAGGAAACACTAGTTGTAAGTTTTTTGATATCAATTCAAAGTTACCAATTTCTTCCTTGGAAATATATATATATATAGCCCCAAAGGTTAGCTCAATTGGTTGAACTATTTGCCCAATGCATGTTCAAGGAGGCCTTAGGTCATAGTTTTAAATGTGGTGAAGTCCGCAGGGTTACCAACCACTATTGAGATTTGAACAAATAAGATTTGTTCTATAAGAAAATCCAACGTAAATAGGATAGAAACTCCACAAATGGATAAATATATCAAATTGATAATTGATAAGTGATGATTTACAATTACATTGCCTTAGGCTTTATAAGCCATTTTGCGCCTTTTTGAATAAGTCATGTCTTTTGACTTTTCATAATTAGTTAATAAATTATTTCTTTTAATAATTGATATTATTTTATTTAATAATTAACATTAATATTTAATATTATTAATTATGGTATGTTATATAATTTTTATATAACATTGCCTTTACCTTAGAGAAGCTTTGTCCTCAAAACTTAGAGAAGACAAGGCTTACGTATGATTGCTTGCTTGTAATGTCAACTTTCGATCCTTTATTTTAGTACTTGCGACTCTTGACGAAATTAAACGATACAAGTTATGAAATCGAAGAAAAAAAATTCGCATCGTCTATGATGTGGTCCATCCGAGGTCTATTTTCATCGGAGGTGATTGTTGATCATCTTGTTTGATAAATCTTCCCTTTTTTTGCTTAGGTTGCATATTTTGCGTTCTTTCGCTTCTGAATTTATAACTCCTGTGTTTATGTTCATTTTGACCCCGTCATTGGTAAAAATGCTTTTTGTAGTTTGGGTGTCGGTAAGGAGTTCTTATTGCTTGTTTTTTTGCTAGATTGACTTCCTTTTGAATTGTGATGGGAACCAAATTTGTATTCGCTTCTTCTACTTGAATTTGTTTTCCGAAAACTTTGGATGCTTCCTTCTGGATTTTTGCTACTTTGTTCTCCGGTATATTGTTATTACTCCGAATCTTCTCGTACCTTTCGTCTTGATACTTTTTGTCCTCTTTTAACTTCTCAATTTGTTCCTCTAGCTCTTGATTAACCTTCTTTAGGGCGGAATTTTCTTCGTCATTTTCCAGTGATTTTTGTTGGAGAGCTTGAATCTTCTCTTGTAACTTTTGACTGCATTGAACTTTATCCTTTGCCTTTTTGATTTGGAGCAACAATTTCTGATTATGATCTCTTAGACGAGAGATCTCTTCATCTCATTCTTCTACGTCCTTGTCGAATTTATTTCTCACAATTTCAAATTCCTTAGTTTGTTTGTTGGACTCCCGAATATGATCTTTCAATTTGGTATCTATTAAATCACTAAAATACTTCTCTTTGTTATTTTCAATTTGTAAATTTTTATTTTTTTCCTTGTAGTATCCTAATTCGCTTTCCAGTTTTTGTGATTGCATTTGTGAGTTACTTCGATTGTCTTTCATAATAAAACATTTACCACATATTGGACATGAGCGATTGCCATTCTTAAAAAATATTGGATATTGGAATTCCATTTCGCAACAAAGACACTTAGTCCAAAATATAGATTTATATATGGAATCCATAATTTTTTTAACAATTCTGCAATTGGTTTTAATGATTTTTCAATGTCTTCCGATACTTGATTTCTTGGATATTTTTTAATAATAATTATTAATTGATAAATTAATAATATTATTACTATTAACTCTATTTTTTTTTAAACCATATACAAAATTTAATATATAGTTTTTTTATTGACTTGATTATTTTTTTAAATAATTATTACTATTATGAATGTAGAATAATAATTAGTTTTTTTCTATGAAGGTATAATAATAATTAGTTTTTTTCCTTTTGTTTTATTGACATGATTTTTTTAAAAATAATTATTACTATTATTAACGTATAATAATAATGTTTAAACTATTATTAATAATTATTAAATCAATAATTATAACAACAATTTTTTATAAATAGTAATAATAAATTATTATTATTTTTACAAAGTTTTATTACAAAGTCCAAGGCATGGTTTTTTTGTTTTTTTGTAGGTTTACGTGGAGAAGGCGTGAGCGGCGACTTCGAAGAGGAGGAGCCTTGAATGGGAAAATGGAAGGCTGGGTGGGAGGCACAGGTCCTGGGGTGGATGATGCACAAGTAGCGGACGGGGAGGACGTGTTGCAGATTGGACCCAACAACGAGGCTGGGCATAGGTACAGGGTGGAATGTTGTAGGTAGAGGCGTGAAGCAGATGCATGGAGATGGCGAGGGGTAAGGAAGGGAGAGGATGGGCGTGGGCAGTGGAGGGATGCGTAGGAAGGGATGAATGCGGAGGAGGAGGGTGACGGTGTGTGCGGGAAGGAAGAAGAAGTAGTGTGGAGAGGAGGAGGTGGCACAGGAAGTGTGGCAGAAGGGTGAAGAGAGGCGTGCGAGAGAGTGGTGACAGAGGTGTTGGAGAAGCGTGGTCGAGTAGGTGGCAAAATTGTGTGGAGCAGTAGCGTGGAGCAACTACAATGGGGTTGAGGAGATGGAAGCAAATTTTTTTCGTAAAAAATGATAAGGTGGCCAAAGACCTAATTTTAGGGAAACCCAAGAAATTTCAGACAAGGTCTGAATTTATCCAAAAGCTGAAGCAGAGACATCCAGGAGAGGGATTTGATACCATTGGAACAAATAAGATTTGTTTTATAGGAAAATCCAACGTAAATAGGATAGAAAATCCATAAATAGATAAATATATAAAATTGATAATTGATAAGTGATGATTTACAATTACATTGCCTTGGGATTTATAAGCCATTTTGGGTCTTTTTAAATAAGTCATGTCTTTTGACCTTTCATAATTAGTTAATTAATTAATTATTTTAATAATTAACATGAATATTTAATATTATTAATTATGGTATCTTATATAATTTTTATATGGTATGTTATTTAATTTTTATATAATAGAGATGCATCAAAGGCCGACATTTTTAATGGAGATCAACCAAGTCATTAACCATCATCTCTATGAAACCTTGCAAGTATCAAGTTTCAAGCAGTTCCTTATAAAGGATCATCCATGAAATATAAGGCGATGAAGACTTAAAAGAGAAAGAATTCTGGAGACATGGGGCTATTTGAGGCCTCAACACATTCGTGCGGTTTTAATGCAAGAAGGAAGGCCCCTTCCCTTTGAAAATCACCAACTTAGGTTAAGAATATAATCAAACAGATTTATGAAAATGAAAAGTTTCTTTGTTGCATGTAGTTAAGCAATGTTGCCCTTACCTAATAGGAAGACACTTCTAGGTAAAATAAATCATGATAGTTTGAAGTACTTCTTAGAACAACAACTATCTTTAATAGAGCATCAAAATTTTTAGGTTATGACTTTGAAATTATCTACAAAAAGAGAAAACAAAATGTGGTGTAGGATGCACTTTCATGGAAAGAGAAGACAATGAGTCCTTACTTTGTGCTATCACCATTCTATGAGTTAATTGGGTGGAAGAAGCAAGGATAGAATGACAGTAAGACTGAAAGGTACAAAATTCATTCATAAACTATAAAAGGACACCAAAGCATCAAGTTAATTTGTGTGGAAGAATGATGCACTTTGGTATAAGGACTTCCTATATCTATGTAAGAATTCTCAACTCAAATGGGTCCTTTGGAACTACACACTTCTCCTATATGGGGGGGGGGCACTCAAGATTTTCGAAAACTTACCTTGGGGTCAAGAAGGACTTGGTAAATTCATAAACCAATGTTCAAAATTTTGTGGCTAAATGTACTTTTTTCCTACAGAACAAAGTAGAGATAATCAAGACTTTGGGTCTTCTAGAACCATTGGCCATACCAATTCAACATTGGGAGTGAGCCTCAATGTATTTTACCATTGGTCTACAAAAGTGTAAAGGGAAGAATGTCACCATGGTGGTTGTGAATAGAGTTATAAAGTATGCTTATTTTTGTGCACTTTCTCACCCTTTTAAAGCAAGTATAATAGCCGTACATTCATGAAAACAATTCAAAAGATTCATGGAAACCCAAAGATTTTTTTTTGCGTAGACAAGATTCAATTTTCACCATTAATTTTTGGACTAACTTGTTTTTCTTTTGTGCATACATAACTAGTTTATACCTGCTCTTATCGTTCTCAATCTAATTGGAAAACTGAGATTGTGAATAAATGTCTAAAAGGTTATCTCCATTGTTTTGCATTTAATAAACAATCACAATGGGTCAAATGGTTACCTTGGCATAATGGGGGTCTAACACTTTATTCCATATGTCAAATAATTTGTCCCCATTTATGGCACTCTATGGATATCATCCTCTATCCATCACATCACCCTAAGGTTTAAGTAGTGGTGGATCCTTAAAGCACCATAAAGAGGTTTTCCAACTATTGAAGGACAACTTGGTGACATAATAAATAGAATGAAACGACAATAAAATCAACATTATAGTGAAAGACACTTTAAAGTTAGGGATGGGTATTTATGAGGAAACAACCATATAAACATGTCCTTCAAGCATCAAAAGAAGGGCAGTAAATTACCACCTAGGTACTATGGTCCAATATAAGGTGTTACAGATGATTGGCAATATATATGTTACATATGGGATTTGCTTGAAACTTCATGTGTACATCTAGTCTTCCATGCTTTTGAATTAAATAAGGTAGCAAGTAACACAATCCCCATTTATTAAGAGGGAAAAACCATAGATCTCGATGAAGACGTAAAAACCATACTGGAATTTGAAACAATCCTTGAAACATGGATCAAGCAAGTAAAGAACCAAGCAATTGCTAAGCACCACATCAAATGGAATAATTTTCTAGTAAAAAATGCCACTTGGGAAGATGAGTTTTTCCATATATAAGCACCCCTTTTTAATCAAGTGTTGAGGGAAACACTTCTTTGAAGGACATGGCATGTTACACCCCTAAATCTTGGGCCATTTCATTGTTATTACGATATTATTATTGTTGTCATTATGAGTCAACTAGGTTCATTATTTGTAATTTTACCCTTTATCTCCTATATATACCAAGGGGATTTACTTTTTAGTCATCAAGAGTTATTTGTAAATTTAAGGTGTAAATAAGGTTCTCCTTAAAGTGGCAATGTTATACATTCACATTTGATCACTTTAAAGGCATGGAGTTACTTATTTTTTCTATTTTTATGATATTTAGGGCATTTTTACGCTATTTGGGTTATTTGATCTTAAGGCTTTTATTGTTTTTTTCATTCTTTATTAATAGTTCATAATTACACCACCTTGTGACTAGCTCCTAATGTATTTGAATTAGGAGTCCTCTGCATACTGCAACAACTTAATTATATGATCAAAATATTTTATTACAAATTTTGGTGTGCCTCATTAGAAAGGTAATTCCTCCATGACCTCAAAAAGCATAAATATGTATTTTGTATTCAAGTATCTCATAAATGAACATGATGATCTAAATCCCCAATTTCCAAATAATGACGACCATAACTAACAACCATTGATAAACATCTTTGCTACCTTGTTTCTTAATATTCTTTCCTTAACATGCTTAGAGATTTAATTTGAACTTGAAACAAATACTACTTGGCTAGGCCATTCATATTTCTTACACTTCACCAATTTCAACAACCCAGTGAATAATAGTGCCATATTTTGATGTTGAAAGCCCCCTTAAATAATCTAGGTTAGAAAAACATGCTTCCCATAGGATTTGCATGATAGAGGCATCCTCTCAAATCTCCTTGCCTAAACTAGTTGACTTGATTGGCATTCTTCACACTGAAAAGGAAAATGCTTGTTTATATGTACATACTGATAACCATTTGGAGATGGAGTATTTTTGGTTACAACCATTGTTGGGAAATACTTGGATAAGCCTTATCAACAAAATTCTGTGAAAAAAACAATAGCCATGTAGTTTCATCAGAACCACAACTTCTTATTGGAAGTGTAGTCCATGCAATTGGTCAACCTAAGTTTGTGTGTTTGAATTGGATAAGATGACTTATCATTCTTATCAAATGCACCATTTGGAATCTCCTTATACCATGGTAATGTTATCTTCAAACATATTTTTAGGAGCAATAGGGGGACCCTATGTCATAGAGGTTGCATTGTCATTATATATGTTGCTATTTTTTACCATGGGCTTAGTGGTTGCAAAGAGAATCTTTGCAACCTCTCCTTGTACTTGTTTGAACAGGGCTTTGACCTCTTCATTGTTACGAACCTACAACAAATAAGTTCAACCATCAATAAGGAATCTACTACCAATTGTCTCTTCATTTGCATAGACTACATGATTATTCCTAACTACTTGAGAAAACCTCTATCACATAGTGTGAGTATTTAGGATTCATTTTTTTATTGGCTAAGCCTTATTCTATGATTGCCTAGTCCTCCCCTCATCATTTTAATCATATATTTCATTGCTTAAATGTTGAGATGCAAATTTGTTTGAAATTTCAAATCCTCCCACTAAGAGATCGGCTTCATAATTTCGTTAACTGATTTGACCACTAAATTTGTAGTGCTAAAAAATGCCTTATTATCATCAATACACAACCATGGGCTCTTGTTAATTAAGCAGTTAAAATTGAATTTATCGACCTTATAATCTTATGAATGTTGTTTTGGTATGTTCATTAGTTTCAGGTTATTAGACCGCATCTACTCATAAAAAACACAATCCAAAAATTTAGCGGCTTTGATGGTAAGAATTAAGGCCTCTCTTTCCTCTGGGTTAAGTCCACTTAACTATACCATGGGATTCATATGTTACATATTGATCAAGATTTTGTGAATGTCCAAGTATCTTGTTTCCTTTTGGAAGTGTTATTTCTATCTCTTCTAGTAGTTGTCTCTGACACTTATGAGGGATGTATCACTAACAAAGATATGGCCTACAATGGAGGGGTGCATCCACGGAGGTGGGTTACAATTTTTGGCAAGGCGATTTCGGAAAAAACAAAAAATTGTACATTGATCAAGCTTTTATTAAACCCTTGATCGAGGTCTTATCACCTCGATTGAGGGTTTAATAAAAGCTTGATCAAGGGTTTGTAGGAACCTCGATCGAGCTTTTGATAAACCCTCGATCGAGATATTCAGACCTTGATCGAGGGTTAAAATGGACCTCGATCGAGCATTTTTAATCTTCTATAAATAGGCTGTTAACCCATCATTTAATTCACTTCGTTTGTTGGATAGAAAATGGCCATATATTCATTTGTCGATATGGGTTGTAGAGTAATTGGGTTATAGATGTGATTGATCACATGTATGACTCCAATCAATCACATCTATAACATCAATTACTTTACGACTAATATCTATTCATAAAATCTAGAGGAAGTGGCAGTAGTAATGTGGTTGCTTGTTTTTTCTTCAAGGTATGTATTATTACCCACAAGTATATCATTCTTCTAGTCGAAATCATGTTTTATTCAATTTTATTATCATATAATTCTATGTTTTAGAGACCTTGAACGAACTGATAGCTTGATCTTGACATTGTATTTCCATATGCATTGAATGTAAAGTTTCATTTAATGAAGTCTTCCAAAAGATGCTTGGACATCTTGTATTTTGAATCCCCATTTGAATTCATGTCATTGAACATTTTCAATTCTTGTCGAAATGAGAATTAATATCATGTTTAGTTTCCATACTTTTTGTTTTTCGGATTTCATAGTCGTCATACCACCATTTCTTTTATTTATTTTCTTCCACTCTTAGCATTATGAAACACCAAAACAATTAGTCACGTGTTATTGATGTAAATTCTAATGTCATTCAATAATTTACTAGTAAAATTAACTGCAAATGTGTGGCACAATAACAATTTTGAAGAGTAAACAATGGACATTGATATAACCCAAGGAAATGAGGTCATATTTTTTTTTCATGCTCACATTTTCATTTCTCTAAAGGTACTAAAAATACTTTGCTCCTTCGTATATAATTTTTAATTTTAAAAAACTACAATTATGTGATATGCCTCTGAATGTAACACTAATTTTTATCTTAATAATTTTGTTCTATTCCACCCTGGGCTCTGGGATTTAAATATCTGTCCCGAAGATCTATACCATAGGTAGATCGTAGTCGTGAGAATCCAAGTCGAGTGGACATAAATCGCCTAAGTTCAGCTCATCAACTGAATTGCATGCATCATTGCTTTCATTGGTTCAATGCAAAAACAATACTATGACAATGATGCATGCAATTCAGTTGATGAGTTGAACTTAGATGAGTTGTGTCCACTCGACCTGGATTCTTAGGACTACGATCTACCTATGGTATAGATCCTCGGGTTGGATATTTAAAGCTTAGAGCAGGGCGGAATAGAACACGACGATTAAGATAAAAATTAGTGTAAATTCAAAGTCATATCACATAATTGTAGTTTTTTAAAATTAAAAATTATATACGAAGGAGCAAAGTATTTTTAGTATTTAAAACATTTCACTACATCTATGTACTACATTGTATACACATTGGATATATTGATGAT
Source organism: Pseudotsuga menziesii (assembly GCA_001517045.1). NCBI lineage: Eukaryota > Viridiplantae > Streptophyta > Pinopsida > Pinales > Pinaceae > Pseudotsuga > Pseudotsuga menziesii. The sequence goes on from LPNX010320091.1 coordinate 346,638, forward strand.
AAGAATCAAATGATGTTGAAATTCCTTAGCAACCACTGATGACATAAACAAGCTAGATGTTGAATTCTAATGAAAACACACCATGATACTACTTGAATATAAGCATTAAAAAAAATTAAATGCATGTAGTTCATAGACTCTAAAATTATTGTTAAAGCCCCAAAATGAATCCCTGGCATCACCATCAAGGTTTCCCAACTACTGGTTAAAGTTTTGAGTTATCATGTTAGGATGCATTGAAGGGTTTATTGTATCTATGTCATGGTCATTTTGCTACAAACGATAGCTTGTCCACTTGGTCACTGCACACAATATTCATAATCAATGTCATCTATAGTGTTGTTTAAATCCATGTCTCTTTTCAACATAGAGTTCAATGTTTTTGTTAATATCTTTGGTCCAGAAAAAAATTTAAACTTCATTAAATTTAGTTATAAGGAGGGTCACAAGGTCGCATATATGGGGCGCAACATATTATTATCACTATATTACAATTCATTATCACTATTATTATTACTAAATTTTTTATATTTATTACAATGTTGAAAATAAGCATCCTTCTTTTTATTCTTTTTTATTTTACACTTCATTATTTTTTTATTTTTTTTTATTTTTTCACTTATGTTTTTATTTTTATTTTTACATTTACCATCTTTAAAAAATTAGAATTTCCCATTTCCCCTTTATTCTTTTGTAATTTTTCTTTTAAATTCTCTTAGATGGGTCCTTGAAACCCATTTCTAAAATTTCCTACATGAACATAATATTATATATAATACATATATATACTATATATAATATATATAAGCTAAAGCTTATATCCCTAAAAAATATGCTAGTATATTGGTAGTCATGTACAAAGCTTTTTTTCAAGTGTTTAAGAGTAGCTTGATCGAGGGTTTAATAAAACATCGATCGAGGTTTCGACAAAACCTCGATCAAGGTATTTAAATACCTTGATCGAGCTTAATACCTTGATCGAGAGCTTGAAAAACAAAGATTTAGCCATCTTTCAAGAAAATCAATGTTTCTTTGTGTCTTCTAGGGGTGTAAACCTTGCATTCATGGCACACAACTGAGCGAAGTCCATAACAATAGATTCGTCACCGAATCCTCTATCCATTGAGATATCATGCATGCATTTTGGCATTCATATGAGTTTTTTTTTAATTAGTTCTAAAACTTACACTTAGAAAACTAGACAACAACTTCAAAGCAACTCAAAGAAAAATACCTAGGGCAAAATATACACATCCAAAAATTTCGTAAAAATGCACAGTCCACACATCGACGTGTCCTCTTCAAAAGGGTGTCTTTGGTTTTTCAATTTTTGAAAACAGTGAAAAAAAGCTGGGATGGACACATGTGTATAAAATGATGCTGAAATTAGATGTGGTCACTTTCTAAAAATAATAAATAATTATATATTGCGAAATAAATTAACAAAAAAATATGCAGACCACAGTGCATTATGTGTAGATCATGCTCATATATATATATTTTTTTAAATTATTAATATAAGATTGAATTATTGGGGTTGGACACGAGCCACTTATTAACTTCTTCAAATTTTTAAGGTCACACAGTTCATTAAAAGAAAAATTTCAGACATTAAATAACATCGGAATATTTAAAAAAAATATCATTGGGAAGCCAACATAATATTCTAGAATTTGTTTTTTTACTGCAAGTCGAAATTCACATGGCATATATGCGTTTCGAGGGCTTCTATCTAGCACATGAGTAAAAAATCAGGTTTTCATCGCCAAATTTGGCCAAAAAGTGTTACCCACCTTCATGGAATCACCCGGAGATATTCCATTGTCTTGGTCATCAGTATTTAAAACCTACCCAACACTATAGTTGTACATCCTTAGTGCTTTCCACAAATCCAAACGTGAACTATTCAATGGTAATCACCATTCAATGTGAATTAAACCCTTGAAAGAGACTAGACGAATATTCTCCAACTATAGGTATCATTAGATGATAAACTGGGCATGGGATTAGATATGAAGATTATATATTTCATTGATTACTATATCCATAAAACCATGATGGTGCCAATTCCATCACCACCTTCGTAGTATGTGACATGGGTATTGGTCCATCCAAAATTAATATGCTTCCTATGATTGCCAACAAATATCACTATAACCAAGGCAATGACAAATCCCTTCACAAGAATAGTTACATGGCACTTTGTGATCTACCTAGGCCATCATAAGGAATGCCAAGTTTGTTTAGTTTCTAAGCCCAAGCAGGCTGTAGGCATTTGGATGCAAAGATCAATTCTATTAGCATCAACTCCAGGTTAGCAATGAATATTGGCCATACAAAATTAAAAAGAGACTTGATGGAACCATATTAGGCACTTTTTTAACTTCACAATACAAAGTCAAAGCAAGCTTGATGGCACCCCATAAAGCACTCTTTTAAATTTACATAAGAAATTCAAGGTAGGTCCTATGGCACCCCATTGGACATTTTTTTAATTTCAAAAATACAAAGGCAAGGTAGGTCAATTGGTGCCCCATTATCTTCTTTCTAACTTCGCAAATACAAAGTTAAGATAGGTCTGATAAGGTATATTTTGAGATAAACGAGAAACTGAAGTTGGAAAAATTGATAGGACTATCTTGTGGTATTTAAACTTCAAAATAACAGAGTGAGGAAGGCCTCAATGGACATGTTATCACAATTTCTATAATGACCTCTAAAGTGTGATCTTATTCAGGATGGCAGAGACAGGCAATCATCAAGAACGTGATACCTAAAGAATCCTACCCCCAAAGATGTAGGTTGTCACATCAGATAGGTTTCTTCTCTCTTTAGGCTTCCTAATCTAGTCCAAGTGAACTAGGCTAGCCACAGGAGGTGTCTCGAGTCAGGCTTGACAACCAAACCCCTTTTAGGCGATAAGGCAATAATGAAGATTTGATGATTAATTGATAAAAAATACCTTGTGGAACGATTCCTAGACTTAAATGAAATACTATTGAACTTAGTTATGTGTATTGACTAGGGGTTTATCTACGTGTGATTGGTGCAATCCAATTCAAGGAAAATGATCAATAGTAGGATTAAGTTAGATTCTCAAGAAGCTAGTGTTAGGGAAAAAAATTATTCCAAATCATTCCCTCGAGAAATTGATCAAATAGTTTAGGAATTAACATGGATGGAGATGGAATGTGTGTAAATGGAGACCTTAACACAAAATATACTTGCTACACTCGAAATATCACTCACACACAACATATAGTAGCAAGTAGTCAAGCATGCAAGGTGAAATCGACCCAAACCCTCTTGGAGCGAATTTGTTTACAAAATCAGTGCCTTAGTTCTGGGGATGGGGTCCAAAATGAAGTCACTATGGCTATGGATTTGCCTTGAATGCAATATAAAAATACTAAAGGGGAAAATCGACCCAACCAACTAGGCATGCAATCACAATATTTTTTAAAGGATTAATTTTTAATTGAAAATGGTTTTCATAGGATTTGTATCAAAATGTTTTGGGTACCTTGATCTGGAGAAGTAGATGTAGTTCGTTCTCTTTTCCCAACATCACCAAATAAATATTGTCTTCTTCTCTAACCAAGTCGGACTCGTAGATCAAGTGAAATCAATTTATAAAACAAATGAGAGAAATTAGAAAGGTTAATCATATTAACTAAAATACAAACTCATTGCTTTCTAAATTGAAATAATAAGCATAGGAGACAAAGGGAAAATAACAAGAAATAGATAGCTAATGCAAATTGATTTCATTCACACATTAAATCCCTTGTCAAAGAGAGAGAGAGAGAGAGAGAGAGAGTTGCCGAAAATGCCCAAGTCGCCCTCAAGTAGCCCTAGGTGAAATCACTCTCCTTCCCTGATAGTAAAATCACCATGAAAAAAATACAAGGTGAGAGATAACTAGATTTAGTAGTAGAAAAGGCTTAAAAAGAAATAAAATTGATCCATTTCATCTGAGACATAAGGAATTCACACCACAAAAAAATAGTTGTATTTTTGCTTCTGAAATGAGCCAAGAGTCCCTTACAAATGAAGAGCTCTCTCTCTTTTATCGGTAAGAGGAGAAAAATATCTAACCAATCCTTATGCAGAAGGATGAGATTAAAAGGTACAAAAAATGATCAATAGTGGAGATCTAATCTCACTTTATTTTTTTCTTACGCTATACATGCCTTACTAGAGGAGGGGGGTGAACCACCTCCAATGCCCAACGTACAATGCTTGAAATACGTCAAATAATATAATAGGGGGCTTGATTCACCCCTATGTGTTCACAATCCACTTGTACATCAACTCCCAACTCAAGATATAAGTCACTAGATAAGAAACTCACATTCATAGGGAGAAAGACATCTCCACAATGGAGATGAACACATGTGTCAAGTGATAACATGATAGAATGCTACAAAAAGTGGTCAAAAGTATCTAGGGGAGCATCACTGACATAACCTAAATCATATTTCACCATTCATTTATCCCAAATCATACATCACAAACCTTGGTCTTCTTTTAATTTTTAATTTTCAGCTGGAAAAAAATAATAATCCATGAAACTGCTCAAATATGGATCTTCCCTTGTCTCGAATGATAATATGACTGCATGTATGGATTTGTAGACCTAAAAAACCATGAGACACACTATTCATATGCCCATAACTAATCTGGTATGATCTCTGTGAAGTAATCTCCAAATATTTTAATAAAAACAAGCTTAATTTTTTTCTACAAACCTTATAAAAATAATCAATTAATCCTATTAATCCATAACTGGTACTTGGAGGGGTCCAATCGGCCTTCAATGGAAAATACATGATCATTGATGAACAATATCAAGGTTTTGTTTCCAACTTGACCTGTTGACCAAGTCAAACCTAGGTTTGACCATGTCAAAAAGTCAAACTTTGGTCAAAATTTGACCATAAATCAAAATAAACAAGTAATCATGATAGATGATTGTAATAGGTTTTATTACACTCATCATGAAAAATATTGATCAACGACTAGATGTTTAGTTATGCTATTACAATGGTGATCAACTTAAAATAACAATAAGTGCAAGACAATTACCCATTGCAACATTGGGCAAAGCAATAGTTCTATATACACACGCCTACTCAAATTAATTACACAATGTAATACACTGATCAATCCTCTCTTCCTTGGGTGAAATGGTGTAAGTGACAATCATAGGCTTAGTCAAAGTGAGGATTGATGCAAATCCCGTCCTTCAGGAAGGGTATTGTATCGCACTATGTTTAAATTTCCTATGTACTACAACTCGTTTGAGCTAGTTAAATAGAAAATTCAAGTTAATTTTCTATAAAATAAATTTTGTCTGTGTTCATAGTTTGTGTTCACAACATAGTATTTAGGTATTTCTGCATGTTCATAAGAAATATATATATTCATCTCTGCAATAAAATCTTAGGACTTTTCATAATAATCTATTAATTTCCCATGATTTTATGCACATATTTAGGATACAAATAATTGACAATTTAACTAAGTTCAACTAATTTGAATACCGAGATCCGGTAAGGTTTTAGTAGTTTCTTTAAATTCTTGTAGAATTCATAGATCCACTTAGCAATCAAAATGACAAAGCCACACTGCCTTCCAACTATTATCTTGTCGGCCCTAGGAAATCAACAGATTTCCTAGCCCCTGAGCCCACAACCAATAATCCCAACAACAACTTCTTCCTTAGTTCAATAATGCAATCTTTCTCTTGAGTTTCCCACCTTCTCCTTGTAGTTGTCCCCCTCCAAGCCTTGACATGTCCCCCTCCTCGGAAAACTTCACTTAAAAAATACAAACTCCCTCACAGTTCAATCCCAAAAGAACCAATCCCTCCTAGTCTCGTAAAACTTTCATATATACCCTTTCCTCCTTTAGAAGCTTTCAGGATTACTCCATCGCCCCCATCAAATCCCCTGAATCCCTAAAGCATTAATTTCCTTTTTTGTTTAAATTTCAAATCATAATAAAATATTATATTATTATGTACTTATTTTAGGCTAGCAGTTCAATGTCATTAAGGTCAATTAAATCCATTTAAGTGAGTTGACTTCACATTCATTAATAATTCTTGACATGTTCATTTGGGATCTTCACGAGAAAGTGGATTAATTACTATTTCCACTCATCATTTTAAACATTAAATATGTTTGAATAAAATAATTATTTAATAGTTATTGTTGACCTTTTGAGTATGTAGTGATGGGTGCCTTAAATGTGTTATCCAATTTGGATTTGATGTCGTACATGGTAACAGATTAATAAAAAATATTATTTTAATTCCATCCCACCTTATCTTGTTTGGTCCTATTAGATAATTAAATATCAATTTTTAACTTTTCATGAAATGCTTTTGTTAATCGTATCAGTAATAATTACTTAACTCAATAATTCATATAATAATTTAGTTGATCCACTATGATTTAATATAGTAAAGAACAATTTTATCATTATTAATATTAATGAAATAACAATAATAATAATAATAATTAGTGATTAATAAATAATAACAATAATTATTTGTTTAACCGACAAGTACCCTAGTACCAACACAATATTCTTGTATTTATAACAAAACATTCTTAAGGGTTTTAAACAATCACGATAAACAATTAAACAATACAAATCTATTGATGCATATGGAACAATATTTATGTTTATTCATGACAGTTTCCTCATGACAATTCTAATTGATGACACTTAATCAATTACTTATTACAATGTTCACATATGCTTGATAACTTAAACTTTTATTATTTGTATTGGATCAATGCCTAATTAACTTAGTTATTCACAACAACTTATACAATTATTTAACATGTAAAGTATTTGTATATCTCGATACTAGCGTACATGTGCAAAATGTGCATGCGTGGCCAATGTATGCACATGTAAAATATGTACTATAAGCAAACATCATCTCGCATATGCATACATGCTAACTAATAATAATAATATTCTGGAGACATGTAGAACACGCATACATATAACATAATTACTTTAGTATCATTAGTTATAGTAACAATTAACCATTTAAGATTGCATATCATTATCTTCATGTTCACATTAGTTTAACCACTCAATTACAAGGAAGGGTATCTACCACCACTAACTTGGTATCATCTAATCCCCAACCCACAAATAGTAATAACTAACATATCCTCCCATCATAACATACATCTGCTTCCTCCCTATCTTTCCTCTAGCAAAGATGTGGATGTCAGATTCATTGACTTGACCACATATAAGACCCGAGAGTGGTCGTCACAACAGGCCTGTCCCCTCTTAGGAGGCATCCGACCATCATCATCACAACAACTTAGGGAGCGTCTATCACCACGACCCTCCCATGACCTCGGGTATCATAATAACATAGGGTGAGAAATACATCCGTCTCTCTCAACAAACTGGTTCTATACCCTATCAATTCATACTTTGTTGCTATCGAGACTATTGGTCTATTTCATCGTATCATCAATTTTGGTAGCTAAGGTTTAATGCACAAACAAGTTCTTATTCCACATATCATATCAAGTACCCCGCTATCACATAGCTGATGTGTCATGTGGGTTAGTATTTTTCAAAATACACATTTATAACTAGTAATTCCTCTCTATCATTAATTGGTCCACATCATCATCATCATCATCATTTTTTCATGTAACAATTTATTTCATCATAGGTACACATGGCATATAATAATTCAATTGGTCATATCATAAGACGGTATCCACGTACCGCATCATATCTTTCACATTTCATCAACGAAAACAAATTAAACATATAACTATCATTATAAAAGAACGAATCTCATGATAATCACATCATAGTAACATCATAAACATCATAACAACATAATCACAGTGTCATCATAACTATAGTAACAACAAATAATCGGGTCCTTCATGTCGTAATATAGTTTACTCAGTCGAGCTGAGTCCAACAGATAATAAGCAAATAAATATTGTTATCACCCAATGATTTTCCTATGGTTGTGGTAGGAGATCACCGGGGTAACCATTTCAAACCAATATTTAGACTATATTCTAGCCTATACAGTCAGAGAGGGCTCTCTCTATGTCACAAACTCATTCACATATACATAGAGCTTTAAGCAAGCAATCAGAAGGCTAGATCTCTGATAAGAGCTGAATATTTGTAATTTACACGTTGTAAGACAGACAAGTATTAAATACCATTGGCCAATGGAGTTACAACTTGAACCATTCAAGGGTATTACAGTGAATAATGAGCAGCAGGGAAAATTTTAAGAACCCCTCCTAAATTTATATATATAATAAATGGGTGAATCCCCATGATACATGAGAAAGTGCGAAGGCTATTTTATCAATAATATAATATGTATATATAATTTTTTGGTGAATCTTTCATGGAATTATAAAACCTTGTAAAATATGGGCAAATCTTTCATGAAATTATAAAATATTGTAAAATATTGGCGAATCTTTCACAAAATTATAAAATCTTGTGAAATAAGACTAATCTTTCACAAAATTAGAAAACCTTGTATAATATTTAGCGAATCTTTAACAAAATTAAAAATCTTGTAAATTTTGGCTAATTTTTCATTGAAAGATATAAAATTAAGTCTTGACAAAATTTGAATTTACTTTAGAATTGTCACGTACTCTTGCACTAGAACACTTTGTAAATAAAATCAAATTTTCAATCTAAATTGTTGACTTTATTCATCACAACTACTTGTATACTACTAAGTTCAACCCTCCTTAGAGATAAAATGGAGAGATAATTTCATAAATATTTGTAGTTTACAATAGAACATTTTATCAAAGTGTGAAGCTCATTTATCATACTACACTCAATGTACAATCAATTTTCACAAAGTATGTTGGGCCCAATCATCCCCCTCAATCTAAAAAACTTCAATGGATGGTTGCATAGCACCCACATTGACATTAACATCTTTCTAGCAAGAATGTCCTCATTTTCTCGCACAACCTACAATCAAGGTGAATAAGTTGTATAAGAGAAAGATAATAAAGTACCTCACAAAACATTAAAACGAAAAATAACACAATTTTTTTTAGTTTACAAACTTTCCATAAAATACAAATGCTCATCATGTATGATTCACAATAGGGAAAATTTTAGAAACACGTTCAACATATTCTTTTAAACTTTATTTATAAATATGGCCAGAATCCTAGAGGCTCCATGTAATGATCTTTTAGTCATCAAATCAACAATAAAATTCCATTAGTTGAATTTCGGTCTCAATGTCAATAGGTCTCCTATGATGAATGCATAGGAACCTAGTAAGCCAGTGCATAGGCCATTTTTCTCTTCGCTTAGCAACTCAGATCTCATTTCCATTTCTAAAAACCAAAACATCTTTTCAAAGAAAATATAAAATAAACATAATAGATTCTAAAATTAAAATGGTGAAGATGCTTAAGTCATGCAACAAAGCGAAAGAAAATACAAGCATCTTTCCTCAAAACATCAAATATTTAAAAAGAACAATAATAATTATAAAAAAACATTGAATGCTACAAAGGGCTACAAAGGGCTCAAATCACAATAGTATCAAGGGAATAAAAATCTAAGAAAAATAAATGCAATCCAAATTTAAGAAACAAATAAGCCATTTATGAAACTAATCAAGCTAGTACAAAGGGCTAAAACTGCATTCAAGTATCAAGGGAATACAAATAAATTTAACCAAAATAAACACAAACTTTAAAATTTGAAAAAATGTTCCAAATGCAAGAAACAACAAACCATTAATATCTTCCAAGATATAAAATTTAAAAAGTTTTAACTTTTGACTGAGTCCATTATTGCTAAGCGGAAGTATTGTTAAATTAATTATTTAACCTTTAATACTAGGACACTATCTATAAATAGATAAGTCCCATCTTCATTTCCTGTCAAATATAAGAAAAAAACAATGTGTTAGTTAACTATCAAAACATCAAACTTCAAATAGACTGCATCAAGGAAATGTAGCTCCAATATTATTATATTTAATATAGAGTATAGACTGAAGAACATATTTTTACCTAAAATGCAAGTTGAATTTTATATATGGTAATCCTTCTCCTGTCATGTGGGATATTAAATTCTCAATTCTGATGTCGACCCTCACCTTCTGCATGTTAAACATGAACTTATGTAGATTAAATATCATTATGAGCCTCCAAAACATTATGTTCTGTCTCAAGTTCATTGGAAACATTTGCTATATTGCATTCTCCTCTTCTCTCACAATATGATGGCCAAAGTGCTAGAGCTCTATTGAATGGAAAATTGGTAATGCCATACTTTGTTACATATAATATTAAAAAAGCATCCACATTCTTATAAAGCTTGTTCCTCAACTTTGACTTCAAGAATGATAATGCACTAAACATTCTCTTGTCCTCCACTGATCCCAAAATCATTGTTTGACATAAATCCACTAATTTGAAATACTCTGACATGTTTTCTTGTAAAAATTGACTTTCACCTAAAATAGTCCATAATTTGATTACTAAACCATATTCTATAGGTTTTGGCAAATGAAGATATTGATATAACATTGTTTTAGCAAAGCAAGTCTATTGCTCATATAATTTTGATGAATCTAATATACCTCCAATGTCTTCTCCTTGTACCTTGACATTCCTACCAAAGTGGTGCACTAAAATACTCAATTTCGCTGAAAAGTTGACTTCCAAAGTGTCTATACCTTTTTCCTTATTCCAATATTGAGGGTATACCACAGACATGGCCTCCAATAATTCATCTCGAGGAAATCGTTCTCTTATCTTTGATGATAATGATTGTGCAATTTGTATTAAGTTGTGTCTCACTGAAATCACAATATCATTGAACTGATCTCTTGACACACGATACTCTTTGGTGGTTTGTCCCATCTTACTAACATAATGAAAGGGAACCATATACCCACGCACTGCCATACATAGTCTCTCTTTTTCATCAAATTTCAAATAATTTTCAATCTTTTCTATATCAATGAGAGTAGTCCAACCATTAAACATTGGACTTGTAAAATACCCCGGCATCGTATACAAATTAGCCAATGCAAGGCATGCTAATTTCCTTGCATTTGTCTACTCTGCAATATACATTGTATGACTTTGAGCCATTTTGACAAGGACATTCATTTCATGAAGCAAAGGAAGAATTATAGCCAATGTTAATAATGTCTCTATATCAGTTAGTCGAAAGAGAAGATCTTGAGCTTTGTCTACACTAAAGCGATGTTCATACATCACCCCTGCCAATGATTTGTACTCACTAAATAGTCTTTGAGCTGGTCCATTCAATGAAATCCATCTTGTATCAACATCTTTTAATAGTTTTTTTCCATATGTAATACCATCTGCAAATTGTTGAAACTCTATAAATCACTTAGGACTACGGCAAAAGTATGCATGAGTCTCACGTACAAGTTCTTCAACTTTTGAAACCAGTGGAAACTTGCTTACTATTTTAAATGCAAGATTCATCCTATGAGCCATACAATGAATACTGATAATAAACGGTGAATAAAATAGTTGTATTTTGACACAAATCCCATTCCTTTGTCCTTGCATGATTGATGCTCTATCTGCTGCAACACATACCAACCTTTTTGCGATCATTAAATCATCCATACCACCAATTTCCTTCAAAGTCTTAATAACAAGTTCATAAATATTTGCAGCTGTAGAACTCTTCTTCATTTTTTGAATCCCAAGTAGATATGAATGCCTAATATGACCATTAACCATATAAATACTCATGCATACCCATGAAGTATTATCAATAGTTGTAACTTCATCCAAAGATAGTGAACAAATATGGCATTTGCAATCTTCTCTTTCAAATCATCCTTTTCTACTTGAGCTAGATATTTTTCCCATTCCCAACCACTCGTTACAGATCAGTGAGAAGATGGAAAATTTGATACATCAAGAAAAGATACATAGTTCTTATAATCTGGATAATCTGTCATAAGGAGACCTCTAGATAAGATGTGAAATACAATGCTTAATTGCATCGTCTTGGATAGTAAATTTCTTTCCATTGTTTTTCCAAATAGAGATGTGATAGTCCCTCCACTTGCCTCATGTTTACTCCTACTTATTAAGTATTTATTATATTCTTCTTGATATTTGACACATCAACATTCCTTAGAAGATTTCCATTTGGTAATAGACTTCTCCTCACCATTTTCAATTTGCTTGACATAAATCTTTCCCGCATGCTTCTCTATTGTATCTAACTTCATTTGCAATTTTACTGTCTTACCTAGTTTCCAACTACATACAATGCATTTAACTTCTCATGCAGCTTCATTCTCATTTATTGAAGTTATTGGTTCAATAAAAGGAAATCTTGAGGCCCATTCCGATTGAAATTTTCTTCCTGCGTCCCATTGGCCTTTCTTCCATTTTCGTAATTGTGAATGATTTGTGTTTCCTCCTAAGGAAAAACCTTCAACTAAATCATTGTCAATTTATGGATGAATTTCATTTATCTCACTTGGTTCACTAGAGGAACCTATTTTATCATTCGTTATATGGTTATTAGATGCATTCTAAGAAGTGTTGACATCTCTCTCATTGATGGGTTGCTCAAAAGAGTTTGAATCAGGAAGAGAATCAGGATTCTTAGATTGAGGCTTCTGAAAGTATGAGAATACATCCCTCTGTTTTGATGTTTTCTTTCCACGATTAGTGTTTGACATCTCGTTGAATATTTCACAATTGAAATATCAAATAAATCTAGAAACCCAAAGTGAAACCTACATGAGAAAATATAAATAAAATCAATACAATTTGTAAGATATCCATGATGAGATGAATTATATAGGATAGAAAATTTAAACCTAGTAAACTAAACCCATCCATGATTAACTTCAAAATTAGGCTCCACTGTAACAGATGGAGGAAGGTTTTGCAACTTTCTGGACCTACGAAGAAGTTGATCCTCCACAACTATAAATTTGACTCACACACCTAAAGGCCAACTAAGCACATACAAACCAAACAACACACACTAAAAATATCCTAAGTAACAAATACACATCAGATAAAAGATACACCTTCCAATGGAAATCCTAGGATGATTAGGGCCCAGTTCCAACCAGTGAAGATCAAAGGATGGTTACTTGGCGTCTCGTGAATATTTCTCTAGGTGCAAGCATTGGAATCACCGAACCACCCTTCCAAATTTTCAACCCAGGTTACCTTCCAAGTTCGTCCTAGGTGTACTGGAAATATCTTTCCAATACCACCTGTGTAAGATCCTAGTGTCTGGAGACTAAGGCTACCAAATCTACACCGAGAGTCTGGTGGAACAGTCGCTGGCTTGATCAATGTGCATGGGAAGAGTATCTAAGCATGAAACCCTATCAATACCGGTACCTCACGGGTCTCAAGAAGTGGTATTGATAAGATTTCCAAACGCACACCAATCCTGGTAAACGATCGAACAAGGAAGTGGAGGGGTATCTCCTCAACCGAGCTCTCACACGGCCTCGTGCTTAACTCCTGTGTGAGAGGAGATTTCCAGATTATCTCTTGTAGAAGTGGATTTACCTAAATATAGGACACTCCATTTTAAATCAAAGTGTTTTTGGACAGTTTAAATCTCCTAGTCCAAAATCCTAGCTTAAGCTAGTTGATGCTCAAACCTATAAAAATAAAATTACTAATAGATTTTAAGTTAAACGTTATTTTAATGGTTGTATTCCTCAAGGTAGAGAAATGAGACTGGATGGTGTTATAGACTCAACAAAGTGAAAGCAAATGATGTATAAAAATTTCTAAGTGAATGCAACTAACAATGCAATTTTTTCTTTTTTTTTGTAAGTGAAAACTATGAAACTTTTTTTTAACAATTTGAGAAACTACAAAACTTAAAGTATTTTTGATTTTTCTGAAAATTTGTGAGAAAAAAAACTAATGAAAAAAATGAATAACTAATCTTATTTCCATATGCTCTGTGATTTTAAATAAATAAATCCATGTGTGAAATGATTACTTTCCCATGCTCATGAAGAACTAGTTTTCATGAATTTGGCTTCAAGCTTGAAAGAGTTTTGTATCAGATTTGTATGATGAATTTTATTTGAGTTTAATGTTGTTGGAGATAGTAATTTGTATGCTATATATGGCCATTATATTTCATGTTACCGTTCTGAACCATTTATCCTATTGTTCATGTGCCAAACTTAAGCTAGTAATGTAATTTCCCCATAAGCAATTTCCATGAAAGTTACCATACAGATGTTGCACCTCATAATTAGTTTGAAAATATTAATAAACACGAATAATGATAGAAATTGATGTCTGATATGCACCCCCATACTCTTTTATGGAATTTTGGAGGATCGTACTACATTTGGAGATCCAAAAGTGTTATCTACCCTTGGGGGTTTTAACATTGATTTTCCTAGTGTTATTATCATTTTTTCCCTAGGGTCAAAAGCAAGTTGTATAATTATTTCAAAAGTGTATGAGAATTCATAAATTATAATATGCATTAGTATTTCCTAATATCCCTCAAGCCCTTCCATATATAATTTGAAGTCATTTGGGTGCATTTGAATCAACCTAGGTTTCACTAGTCCAAAGCTAGAAATTGGCCAAAATTGTGCAAACTTGAATAACATGTCAAAACGAGTTGTATGATTCAACCATTGAATTTCCAAGGTCTGTTAGGATGTTTTAAATCCCATATTTCCCTTCCATAATAAATTTGGAAATATTCGGTGGTATTGGGAACCAAACTAAGAAAGACTAGTTTACTACTTTTTCCTAGTTTTGAAACTAGACAAATATTGAAGGAGGATGTATGTGAACTATTTGTGAAGAGTACTCAACCACACCATATTTAGAAGCCACATATAAGATTTTTTCAAGCCTACCAGAACCTAATATCACTTCCCTTAATCTTCCCCACTTATCTCATAACCATGAAGTCAGTGTAAAATCCATTGTCAATGAGGGTGTCAAGAAAGAATGTTTTGAATGTCAAGGTTTTGAAGCCTCTTTGAAATACTTAGGATATTGTGCCTAATTTCCCCAAAAAGGTACCTTACATAACTAACTCCCTACACTTTTGGTTTGCTCTTCACCAACTCAAGGGGGGCTTCCCTAAGACATGATTGTTATGCTATGGAAATCAGAGCTCAAGGGTGATTTGAAGAGTTACTCTTAGCAAAAATTGAGGTCTTTTCATTGTAGTATTGGTGATGGAATGTTTCGAAGACTAATGCCAATCTATTAAGGGAAAAATGGATTCAAGAAGAAAGAAGACCAATGGAAGATGGGGAAATTCATGAATGGTTTGGGAGGATTGGATCTCTTGCAATGCCAACCAACTAACCTTGAAATTTTACATCACAATCGTAGAAATCACTAGGAGTCCCTTTTCTATGTTAACTCAAAAAAATTATAGTAGGGTGTGCCTCATACAATGAAATATTCCAAGTTCCTTACTCCTTATAGATGACTTAGAACAAATGAAACATTCTTGTATGAAACAACAAAAGAATGGAGGAAAATTTTTCTCACAATCCTTCCAATGTGACAATATTGTCCTTCTATGGCCCTAATAGCATGTTCTAGCAATTCCATACATCATCAACAACATTAAAGGTAAAAACTGGAAACCACTTACAACTCCATGAAAGATATAACAATAAGGCTAAAAAAATTAGAGATATTTCATAATCCAACCATGACCAAATAAGTGAGAAGACCAACACTTATATATACTAGTTTGTAGACTTACCTCAATCTTATAATAAAATAATATTAATTCCCTAAATCTAGCCTTAGGTGAGGTTAAAAACGACAAAACCCCCCACTTATCCTAACCAATATTTAACAAAATTTGTAAAAATTTATGATCAAATGTCACAAGTACATAGTTTCCAAGACACAAAGGGTCCTGAGTCTTTTGGTCTTATGAAGAAGAATTTTTTTTTTTTCTAAAACTTTTTAACAAACTAGTGGTTAAACCACTTTATTCTCATAAATTAATTATTAACCACTTTATTATTTATGTTCAAAATTGGTGGTTCACCATTTGTTAGAGGCCTAAAAACAATTTACTTATTTATTACAAAATGGTTCAACAAGAACAGACATATCACTTACAATAATTGAAACTAGATAAATGAAGTAACATTCATTCCTCCTAACAACTAATGAACACAATATTAAATACACCACCAAAATACACAGTACATAAAAAAAATCATGACCTCCATGTGGGAACATCCCATCCCACTTTTAAGAAATAAAATAACAATTCCTAAAGTGTGTTCCAAATGGATTGGGAATTTGGACCCATAATTGGAGCATTCGAATTTCGACGATTTGAGTTTTGAAAGAGCTTTGAACAAACCACCCCCTCCAAACTCTAACTTCCATGAACCACCAGCCATTCGATTTCCAACAGATTGAAACCAAGCAGCTCCACATGATTTTCCTAAGCAAATCAGTTGATAATCGTGATTCGTGACCGTATCCAAAATCACCTTGATGTGTAAGTCGACCCATAATTCTTCATTTGTGCATTCCATTGCAACTGAGATAAATATTTCAATGCTTGACTGGAAGTAGAACAACAAAGAAAAATCTCGACTGCATACTCCATCAAATTTAGCCACAAAATTCATCAAGAAGCGCTTCAGACCAGCATACACGTTATGATCCAATTTGAGTGGACCTGGGCTTAGCCAAATTGTTATTCTCAAAATCACTTCCGAAAGAGATCTCTACACCCTCCATGCTTGCATCGCACATAGAGAATGGAAAGACTGTATCTTCGGAAGTGATCTTTAGCAAACCCTTCAAATGCGGTGGAAGTATTTTATATAGAAGATAGAACTTTTAGTATATGTAAGAGAATTCTTCTCTCCCTCACTACCAAACCAGAACTGGAGAGTAGAAGTAATGGAGCCTGGTTGAGGGTTATGACCATGTTTATGCGAAGCAACACATTTGGTTTTCATTGCATCCTTTTCATAAAATTTCTTCTCGCAGCAACGAATGTCTTACTAACTAGTCATAAGGGCACAAAACCCAAAGTATAAAACCAACACCAGAAAAATAATTAGTGTCACATTCGATGCCCAGGCATCTGCAGTTTTACTATGGTATGTCAAGCCTAAACAACACTATGGTTGTTGGGTGTTTTATCAACTAGATTAATACACCTAATATTTAATTAACGACCAGGGTTGGTAGACTTAGAGTTGCTACAAAATATATGCGAAGGTAGAGGGGTCCTAGGGCGTTGTAGAAATATTTTAACAATCAAAAGATAGGAAGATCTTTCAAAATGAAAAACCAAGTCAAACTTCTAAGAATTTAATTATTAATGTAATTGAACTAGCATAAAACATCAAACTAGGATAATATGAAACTATTCCAATTAACAAATATTGAGAAGTAAAGATATAAACAATACTATTTTAAGAAAGTAAACCACTCATTAATTAATTCTTCTTCTTAATCTAAGAATGGGAAAACTTTCATAAACATATTCAGAAACTGAAATAAAAAAAATAAATAAATAAAGAAGCAAGTAGAAATCTCAATAAAGAAAATTTAATTAAGAAGGCTTCTCTAATTTTCTAGCCTATAAGCATTTTTAATAAATTTGCAATTAAAGAAATAAATCTTATGCTAGTATCAATCTACAAAGTATTGGTGTATTTTCTAGAAATTAACATATCTAACCCTAAATTCAACATGAACAATGATTAAACTAAACTATAGATGAATTTATCAAATATTACAACAATGTTAAATGTGGAAACAAAACATAATTCAAAACATGCTTTAATTGAAGAAAAATACAAACTAGGGGTAAAGATTTTAATAAGCACCTTAAAATAATCTAACCTAAGGTCTTAGAAGCTAATATAACTATTACCTAATTACCAAATAGAGTAGAATTCAAAAATCAAAGAAACAGGACTTTAAATAGACTTAAAATAGAATAAAAATATTAAAGGCTGAATGAAAAACTGGATGACAAATTGAACTAATGACTGGATAACAGATTGGACGGAGGGTCTGAATGGAAGGTGGAATAGACAGTCTGAATGGGAGTCTGTATACAAGAAATAATAAAAACAGAACTAAATGATCTAACTATCAACTGATTTCATGCACATGTTTATACAATGCATAAAGGAAATAAATAAACCTATTTAATTACCATATTTAATAGTAAAATAAACTTAAAGAAATTCATGAACATCAAGAACCATTGTGTATTAATAAATTGAAATGTAAACTGCTTAAACTGATAATTTAAAATAGAAAAGAAATAGACATAACTGAATCTATTTAAATTGATAAAACAATCTACTCTATCTTCTTATGAACAAAATTAAATAATAAGCTAGAAATGAAATGATAAAAACAAATGGAAAGCAACTATGTGCGCAATTTAACTATTTAAGTCTGGAAATAAAACGCGTTACAAAAAAAATAGATGAAATAAACATTTACAGTAACTCAATGAAATAAACAAACTAGAAATCAAAACTAAATTAACTACAAAGGAAAAATAACGAAAATAAGAAAAGAAAACCTCAAACTACCTGAATTTTATTGAATTGTAAACATAACTTTAAGCATTTAAACTAAAAAGAAAGCTGAAAGGAAAACTGTAAATAAGCTATGTGTGACCGGTCACTCTAATTTTATAGACAAAGATTACATTAACATCATAATGTAAATTACATCAACTATTATAAACATAGGTTACAGAGAATAAAGAAATAGACATTTACAGTAACATAATCACATAAACAAATTAGAATAATACTACTGATCTGTGAAAGAGAGAATAACAAAAACACATACAGACATGGAAGCCACTAGTTGTTGAGGGGCCCTCTCAGCAATCGGGGTAACTCCCGACTAACTTCTACTTGAATGCAACCATCAACAACAAAGCATGCAACTTCTTATTCAGAGTATGGAACAAAAAATATAGAATTCTTCTCTTCAAATGACCGTCTAACAAATTATAATGATCAACTCCCCCAGCTCTGTGCATGGAGGTGTTTATATACAATGTGTACAGGAATGAGCAAGTCAACCCTTTAGTGGTTGACTACTCTTCTAAATTTAGTCGATCATAAAAGACAATAATTATTCATAGGCCAGCGCGCAATCTAGTTCCTCCTTCAGCGCGAGTTTGTTTTGCTCAGCAAGAACATGGCATGTAGGTTCCTTCTTCATCGAGGCTGTGATGTGATATGTTCTGCCTACTCCTCCTTTCGCGTGAATGGTGGATAAATGTTGAGCAAGGGAAGTTGATGGTGATCCTTCTAGACTGGGATCTTCTCCATCACCCAAACACGTGGACAGTAAAAACAAATTTCTAGATTCAGAAAAATGGCCATCCATGTTTTTTGGGCAAGTTGGTTTCAAGGAACCACGATTTTCTCTCAAATAGCTTTGAATTTTAGCAAAATTCCTTACAACGACCCAAATGGGCCTATTCTGCACAAAACCCATGTGCCGAAATTTTGGAATTCGTCTTCAGTTGCCCGAAAATCCAGCCTGAACAATATGCTGTCAGTTGAAAACACGTTTTTGACAGAACATATGATTTTGCAAGCTGCTCACATCTGGATGGTAGCCTGAACATGTGATGCACAGATCGAGCTGAATGCATTTCTGTTTGTTTGGATGTGGGCAAGCTGGATAGTCAGCTGGACAACAAACTACTGATGAGTTGGACAGCGAGCTGGATGCAAAGTCTATTTGCTGGTCTATTTAACAGGCTGATCATAAACGTGTATGATTCCCACTAATATGGCTATCACAAGCTTGCCCAAAAATTATAATTCTGCAAACAAATGCATTAATTAATAAATATATCAAAAATAATTCACGTAATACCAATTTTAATTGATAAAACCATAAGAAATGATAATAATGACCAAAGTTGCATAATCATTAAATTTGTTCTTACCTTGCGCTAAATAGCGATCTGCATGACATAAAATACACAAAAGATAATAAAATATGTGTTTAAAATGTGTTATTTTAATGCCAAGAATGATAACAAAATGAGGCTCAACAATGGTGCAGTAGAACAGTTGTACCAGGAGATCTCCAAGGCTGTTCATAACCAACTTTTCCAAGACTCCTGCTCCTGCCTCCTTTACTCCAACTTTGATATAATCTCCTACAAAAGGGATTTCTAATATGTTTTGTTCCTTTGATATTGAAGCATGAAAGGTTGAGGGTATTCTAGAAACATCAGCATATTGACCTTTGTCCTTCGGTTCTTCCTGGAGCTATGAGATCATTTCCCATTGAACCAAGAATTTCACACCTAGGTCTTTGATGCAATGGATTTTCAATAAATACATAGTGATAATCCCTGCAACAGGCTTAGTTATATGACAGTAGAGACCCTCAAAATAAAAGGTCATTAGGTTTTCCAAGAGTTTGTTAATGATGTAAATGATTATGGAGTTGGAGGTGAGCCTAAAGAGTTAGACTACTACCCAAAGGTTGACCAGAATTTTCAAGAGTTGTCCATACAGTCGAATACGTTGTTCCTAGCACCAAAAAAGGTGAAGGAAGTAAATAGGGTATTATCACACCCCTAAAGCATAAGGAAGTTGAAACGGACAGTGAATTTTCTTTATAAGCAATGCACTCTATAACTCCTAAAGTACCTACCCCTTATACGATTGAATAGAAACCCAAAGAAGTCAGAGGAAAGAACGTCGAGATCGGACTAAGCAGACTGATAATGAGTCAACAAAAGTAGATTTAAAAAAAACATTTTCCCCAATTTAGAAGAGGTCTCCTTCTCAAATCCAAGGCTGCAAAAGAAATTCCCCCACAGTAAAAAAAAGTACTCTTCCGCACTCAAAGAAACCATGAATAAAGGTGTTACCCCCCATTTTGCATGGGTGTCCACTTGTGATCTGCATCACACTTTCAGTGGGGGGTGACATGTCCATACCTTGTTTGAACATGATGTTTTTCTTGGTGATTGGACTTACCATGGATTTATGACCTAGTTGGATGCTTGCGTGATCATGCCCTAAAGTATGGTGACTTGCTTTGGACGAGGAGCTATGCTGTGTTTTCTTCATAGTACCTAAATCATGAATATAGGATCATTTCCAACCTACAGTTGAATCCCTAATAGGAGATATTTATGGCAGCTAACAGTGAAATCAAAGGTTAATTTGTGGTAAATTTATGCTCACATGTGCACAGTATGGAACCTCCAACCTCATCTCTCTTCTCCAAGCTATTTGCAGCCCTATTTTATGACCTCCTATACAGCAGTAAGATAAATTACTCCAATTCTGGGTAGGACCTGTGACTAAAAACAACAGTAAACCCCCAAACCTAGGAAAGTTTGTGGATAGAAACAATAATAAGATGACCTCATCTACAATTCAGGTGAACCTGGGCATATTTCAACCCCTTAATAGTGATAAAAAACACTGTATCTCAAAATCTGTGCTTGATTTAGTCATAAAATGATCAAACGGCCACAAAATAGAGGTCTAGGCACATTACAACCCTCAATCAGAATCCCAAACAATCATAGAGAGGTATTTTATGGGTGAAACAACAACAACTCAATGTCACCATCAGATCCAAGAACTTTAGACAATTCTGAGTGCAAACAATGGTCAAAAGTCACATCACAACCCCAAAATGATAAGTCACAGCCACCTACAACAGTTTTGGGCATGAATTTAACCTAAAAGGCAAATCTTGGATAATTTCTGACCCTAAAAACCTAGGCTGAGCCAATTCTAAGAAATTCTGGGCACGTTGCAACCCTATAAAATTAATTAACAACCACAAAAGAGGGAAGATATTCATTGTTGACGAGATTCTGAACATTTTTGGTGAGTTTTCACATAGCAGCAGTTAAAGAACAGTCTTCAAAAATTTTCCAAACCTATGTACGAGAGCAATAACAACCTTGAACAGCCCTAAAAACTGAAAGTTTTAAACCTGTGCAGAGAACAAAAGCACACAGATTCTTTTAAACAAAATAGAGATCACAACACATCATTCACACATAAACACAGAGATTTACCCTGGAAACCCTTAACTGGGAAAACCAGAAAACCTTGGAGCCACACCTCCTATTTTCTCTTCATTACATTATGAGATCCTAACAATACAAAATATAGGTATTCCGCAACATCCAAATACCCTAATCCATTAACCCGGATTAGAATAAGACTCCAATCCATTAACCGGGATTAAGTTACATATTTTTAGACAACTTCTAAAAATAGCAACAAACAGCTATAAATAGCCAAAAAATTTTGCTCGCTGCGCTCGCATCAGAAACGGTCTAATGGCCATTTCCATCAAAGGTGCCTTTGCAATTGTCGAGCTGTAGCGCTGACATGTGCACCTCCCCTCCATATGCACATGCAAAGAATATAACATATACTCAACATTCTCCCACTTGTTGTTTCCTTTGCATAGCAATGAGTCATGTACTCATACAGTTACAGGTTCAGGGCATCAATTCCCATAGATTCTCTACACCAAGAGAACTTCTCTGTACTAACAGACTTTGTTAATGAGTTTGCAGCATTTTTCACTGTGTCAACCTTCTCTAGCAGCACCTTCTTTTCTTCAACCATATCTCTCACAAAGTGATATTGCACATCAATATGCTTTGTCTTAGCGTGATAAGTAGGGTTCTTTGCCAGGAAGATTGCACTTTGGCTATCACATTCTAACCTTACACCTTTTTGTACAAACCCAATACCTGAACACAACCTTTGCAACCACACGGCTTATTTGCTTGCATGAGTGGCTGCAATGTATTTAGCTTCTGTAGTTGAGAGTGCAACTACAGCTTGTCTGTTGCTCATCCAATTGATAGCTCCTCCAAATAGGTTAAACACATACCCACTTGTAGATCTTCTATGATCAAGGTCTCGAGCCCAGTCTACATCAACAAATCCATGTACATTTATTACTTTGTCTGGTCCAGGACTTCCTTGGTAGCAGATTGCATAATATGTGGTGCCACGTAAATATTTGAAGACCCTCTTTACAGCTGTCCAATGCTCCTTTCCTGGTTTTGACATATATCTTCTGAAAAATCCCACTGCATGAGCAATGTCTGGTCTTGTACATACCATTGCATACATCAAACTACCAACTGCACTGGCATATGGAACCCGTGACATGTCTTCTTCTTCTTCCTGTGTCTTGGGACACTGCTCTACATATAACTTTACATCTACAGGAATAGGAACCTTGACCGGCTTACTTTCCTGCATGTTAAATCTCTGTATTACCGTCTCAACATATTTTATTTGATTTAAACTGATCATTTTGTTTGCACGAACTCTTCTTATCTTCATTCCCATAATGAAGTTTGCAGCACCAAGATCTTTCATATCAAACTTGGAGGATAGTTGAGACTTCACCTCCTTTATAACATCTTTGTTGTTTCCAATCAACAACATGTCATCAACATACTGAACTATTTTAATGAAGTGATCACCAACCTTTTTGGAATATACACAGTGATCAACTTTGCTTCTCACAAACCCCAATCCAAGTATGTATGTGTCAAACTTTTGGTACCACATCCTTGGAGATTGCTTTAGGCCATAAAGGGACTTCTTTAGTTTACATACCAACTCATTCTTTCCCTTTACTATGAACCCTTCTGGTTGTTTCATGTATATTTATTCTTCCAGATCCCCATGTAAGAACGTTGTCTTCACATCCATCTGCTCTACTTCAAGATCAAAAGCAGCAACAATAGAAAGAGGAAATCTAATAGAAGTTAATTTTGCAACTGGAGAAAATATTTCACCAAAATCAATCCCCTCTACCTGAGAATATCCTTTTGCTACCAAGCGGGCTTTATACTTATCCACTTTACCTTCTGCATTCAACTTCTTTTTAAGTAGCCATTTTCTTCCAACGGCTTTTCTCCCAGCTGGTAACTGGACTAGCTTCCAAGCTTCATTTTTGTCCAAGGAATCCATTTCTTCATCCATGGCCTTTTTCCAAAGATCACTATCCTCTGAATTAACAACTTCCTTCACATTTCTAGGATCATCATCAGTAATAGACATAGCAAAATGAAAGCAAAAATCAGGAGGGGAATACCTTTCTGGTTGCCTTATTTCTCGAGATGATCTCCTCAAAACTGTTGTATGAGGTTCTTCTTCTTCTGATTCTGCTTCTTCTATTGAGTCAGATTCTTCACCTTCTAACTTAAACTCTATTTTCTCTGGTTCCTTTTCCATTGGATTCACTTCCTATTTGGGGACTTCTTTGACCTCTCGAAACACAACATCTTGACTGTAAACAATTTTCTTAGTTATAGGATTCCAAAGCTTATACCCTTTCATACCATCTTTATAGCCAATAAAGATACACTTCTCAGCTTTGTTATCCAACTTGCTCCTTTTCTCCTTTGGAACATGTACATAAGCATCACAACCAAAAAATTTCAGAGGCTTAATAGAGGGTTTCTTACGAGTCCATACCTCTTGTGGAGTTTTATCAATCAATGTTGATGTGGGTGATCGGTTTACCAAGTAACATGCTGTCTCCACTGCTTCTGCCTAGAATTCTTGTCCTATCCCAGCACTGCTTAGCATGCTCCTTGCTTTTCCATCAACGTCCTATTCATCCTCTCAGCAACTACATTATGTTGAGGTGTGTATGGAGTAGTCTTTTTCCTTGCTATTCCACACTTCTTACAAAAGTCCTTGAATTCATTCCCACAGAACTCTCCACCATTATCTGTCCTCAACACCTTTATTTTCTTTTCTAACTGATTTTCTACAAGAGACTTAAATTCTTTAAACTTGGAAAATACTTCAGATTTCTTTCGAAGGAAATAAATCCATACGTTCCTTGAGAAATCATCTATAAATGAAACATAATACACAGATTTTCCTAATGATGGAACAGGAACAGGTCCAAACACATCACTATGTATTAATTCTAGAATTTCCTTTGCTCTTGTAGCACCAGATGCAAATCTTACTCAATTTTGTTTTCCATATATGCAGTGTTCATAGAAATCAAAATCCAGAGTGCAATTAGTCATACCTTCAACCATACCTTTACCTTGTAATGATCGAAGTCCCTTTTCTCCAATATGCCCCATTCTTTGATGCCACATCATTGTCTTTCCTCCTGATGCAGTCAGGGTTTTGTCATCTTTACCTCCTTCCTCCAGCACAACAGAATTGTTACATTCATCAATGATGGTTTTTCCCAATAGTTTGTACATAGTTCCATACCGAACTCCCCTCATCAATACCATTGATCCTCGAACCATTTTGCAACCACCATATCTACACACAGTCTTTACACCTGCAACATCCATATTTGCAATAGATATCAAGTTTCTTGCTAGATTTGGAATGTGTAGCACTCCAGGTAGAGTTCTAATCCTTCCATCCTTCAGTTTTAGCTTGACTCTACCATGTCCAATGATACTGGCTGGTGAATCATCTCCCAAGTACACATATCCTCCATTGTACTTTTCATATTCACAGAACCACTCCCTATGAGGGGTCATATGACATGACGCACCTGAGTCAATCAACCATGTATCACGTTCTGAAGGATTACCAATGGAAGATAGGTACACATCCCCTCCTTCTTCTGAGGAGTTCTTCGCCTCTGTGGAAGGGGTATCCTCATATTCCTTTGCTTTCTCAACATTCTTAGATCTGCAATCCTTTTTATAGTGCCCAGCTTTACCGCATTTCCAACACTTCCTTATTCCTTTTTCCGGGGATTTAGATCTACCCTTAGATTTAGATCTTCCCCCAGATCCTTTATTTTTGTTTCTCTCCTAGGCACAACCTCTCATAGACAAGGCATCCATGCTATGACTATCCATGGTTTTCTTCCTCATCTCTTCTAATAGTAGGGATGATACAATTTCATCAAATTTTAAGGTCGCCTAGCTAGAACTACCTATTGCAACAATTAGGTTGTCCCAGGAATCTGGAAAAGAACACAATAATGTAATACATTTATCTTCTTCAGCCATTTTAATACCAACAGAGGTTATTTGACTTACCAGAGTATTGTAGACATTCAAATGCTCTGTTACAATGTCATTCTCATCCATTTTGAGGTGAAACAACTTCTTTTGCAAAAACAACTTGTTCACAAGGGATTTTGATTGATACAAACTCCCTAGTTTTGCCCATAGTTTTACTACACTATCTTCACCAGATATGTTCAACAACACAGAGTCTAATAAGCACAACCATATTGTACTCCTCGCCCTTCTTTCTAATTTATCCCAATCTTCTTGTGACATTGCAGTGGGTTTCGTACCCGGATCCAAAGCAATCCACTGTTCCCGATCTACCAGAAGATCCTCCATTTTGAGCTTCCATAGCTCAAAATGCTGGCTGTTAAATTTCTCGATCTCGATTCTTGAAGTGCTCGCCATTCTCTTTCAATGAACCAATCAACATTGTAAAGCTCCCACTGAACCCAGGTTTATCACAAACCCGAGATCTATCAAATGCGTCGAACCCTTAGCAGCAAAGGCGTCCCCCTGATGCCAAAATCGAGCTCTAATACCACATGAAAGTTTTAAACCTGTGCAGAGAAGCAAAGCATGCAAATTATTTTAAGCAAAATAGAGATCACAACACATCATTCACACATAAACATAGAGATTTACCCTGGAAACCCTTAACTGGGAAAACCAGAAAACCTTGGAGCCACACCTCCTATTTTCTCTTCATTACATTATGAGATCCTCACAATACAAAATATAGGTATTTTGCAACATCCAAATACCCTAATCCGTTAACCCGGATTAGAAAAGGACTCCAATCCCTTAACTGGGATTAAGTTACATATTTTTAGACAACTTCTAAAAATAGCCACAAACAGCTATAAATAGCCATAAAATCTATAAATAGCCAAAAACTTTTGCTCGCTGTGCTCGCATCGGAAACGTCCTAATGGCCATTTCCGAATGGAAACAGGGCCTATGGCCTGTTTCTATCGAAGGTGCCTTTGGGATCACCGAGCTGCAGCGCTAACATGTGCACCTCCCCTCCATACGCACATACAAAGAATATAACATATACCCAACAAAAATTAATTAAATCCACCTCACCTTATCCTCCTTTGCATTCAAGTTGTGCATTATGGATCTTTGCTCTCATTTTGGTAATGCAAGTGGGATTATGTTCAATGCTGTGGACCGGGGTGTTGATGCATCTATTGTGAGAGACCGAGAGTTAAAGAACCGACCCCATATTTCCAATCAGGTGGGCTAAATTGGTAAGTTTACAGTGGTTGGATCTCTAATTTCAAACTCGTGGAAAATTCCTATTGGAAGTTTTAGATCGTTGGTTTAGTTCAAATTGTAGGAGAGCAGTCTACACTGATCACCCTCCCTCCTTTTTGTAAACTACTCTGTATTTTTTAAGCCTGGGAAATGCTAAGCATGCTCATTCAAGCGGACTGAGAAAGAGATGGTTCATTCTCTAAACTGAGAATGGATAGGGGAGAATCCCTCAGTGAAATTATGAACGTTAAGAAGATGTTGAAGAGGATGAATTCCCAGATGGAAGGAATGAAACAGTCCATTGACCATATGAACAACCATATGGAGTAGCAGAACAAGAAGTGTGATGGGCTTGAAACCAAAGTTAGGGCACAGGGGGAAAAGATAGAGAAGCTTTTTGATGAAAGCAAAATGTATTTCAATATGATCTCGAGTTTCACCCAAGGCAACCTGTCTTATGTTGGGCATTGCATGGTCATAAAAGAAATCAAAGAAGAGATAGTCCAATAGACTACTATGGGAATATTTGAAGGTCCATGCTCCCAGGTTTAGGCTCAGGCTCAAAATGACTAGTACATGAATGAAAACCATAGTGGCCATGTTTTCTCATAAATATGTAATGATTATATGTTTTTCAGATGCATATTATTACTAAGGAAATTTGTTAAGCAGTATAGCCGTATGAACTTTTTGAAAATTTTGTATGCACTATGGGCCTATAAGGCTGAAGGTTTTTTGGAAGAATCTGCTGAAATCTGGGCATAAAATTTTATTTTTGAAATGATTGTTTCCCAAAAGATGATAAATACCTTTCAGTGTTTCATAACATCAAAAAGAGTGATGTTCTTATTTATCGCCTCTAGGACTGCAACCTTACCCTATAATGATGATGTGAGATGGATGTTATTGGTTGGATGTATAAACTGTGAAAGATTGAAGGTATACTAAGTAAACAGTTCATGTAAACCTTTAGAGAAGAAAACCCTAACTTGGTTGAAGTCACCAAATAATGACAGGATGAAGAGAATACTTTCACAGAAAAAGGAAAATCAGAAATACCTAGTACAATACTTCAAATATATGCATCGATTGTTAGCTACCATGATTGCTACATGCCATTAGCTCACCACTCAGCTGAAATATGACAGGTATTCAATTGGGTAGATATCCTATAGTTCAATATCCCAAACATTGTGAGAGTGATAAAATATTACCGAGGAGTGAAAAACAAGGCTTTTACATGCCTTCTTTTTTATTGATTAAGTTTGTTCTATGAATTTATTTCCTCTAATGGGTTGGGACTAGAACCCTAGTATGCTCCTTATACATGTGTATTGTAGTGAATTGTGGGATTCAAATTTCAAGAAGCACTTCAATGCAATACATGATGATTTCATGGACCCTCTATACTCCATCATCTTCAACCAACTAGCCCCTAGACTTTCAAAAGAAGCTAGGGAAACTATAAATATTATAGGGGATTGGTACATCCAAAAATATTTTACTTATATTAGGGATTTTGGTGCTTCCTCTGCCCCATATTTACTTCCTCAATATGTTTTGTATATTTTAGTTCTTAGATAGATTTCCCATCATACTATAATTAAATGGATTAATTTTTTTTTATTATCTCGGCTCACTCAAAGAAAACACGGTCAATATTCTTGATCAAAGTGGGAATTTTTACTTTATTAAATGTTCCCCATGCCAAGAAATAGGTTGTATCCCTTAAGGAGTTTAGCCTCTATATAGGAAACAAGAGGAAACATGATCCAAAATGGATTATTGAAGATGATTTCAAGGTTGTTAGGTTAGCTCCCTCATATAGACATGATCCTAATCTCTAGGATCTTATGTACCAGGGGGCTATTACCTATGAGTAAGTATTGAATGGCATTAAGTATAATTAGAAGAAGGAAGTGATACATAAAGTTGAATAAGTAGCCATGAAGTTGATTGTGGCTGAAAGAGAATCATTACTAGCCAATGAAGAAGAAGTTGATATGTATCCAAAAAACAAACAGAGGATTCTAGAAGAACAAATTTAGGAAATAACATTATATAGGCTGAATAACAATTAAAGCACAAATCAATACAGGATGCATAAAAAATCTAAAAGGGCCGAAGAAGAGAAGAAGAGGAACTAATAAGTAGAGGCCAAGAAGAAGAATCATAAGTTGAAGCAAAAAGACTCAAACAAAAGTAGCTAAAAGATTCTAAGGCCATAGAAACTAAGAATTCCATTATTCTCTATGGAAAGGATACTAGTAAAAATTAGGGAATTTCTGTGCTTTCCTCCCCTATTAATCTTGGTACACCAATTACTACTTTAGCAAGTGGCTCTTCTTCTCCAGAATTAGTTAATATTGGTGATGTTGTAGTATCTTTGGGAGATTACTTTTTGTTGTTGTAAATATTGCAAAGAGATTGCAAAAAGAGATTTTAAAAGGAAAATGGTTGAAGAAACTTCAATAAAAGAAATACCAAATTAGATTATAGTTTGGAACATATCTAGTTAAGATCCAAAATAAATTGCAGTAGATACAACCTCTTATTTGAGTTCCTTTGCTGGTGTTAATTACGTGACAGTCAACAAGTTAATTGCTACAATAGATAGGTACAAATATCAAGTAATTGTTCTAGAAACTCAATTGGAGCAACATATGATTCAAATGGAAGCTACACATATGCAGTAGGTCACTAAAAGGGATGGACAACATGAAGTTCAGATGGGTTTATTGATGAAGGAACATCTGCAAGAAATTGGAAAATTAAAGACAGAACATGAGGAAAATATACTCCCAAGAACGTAATATAATAATGCAACTAATCTAGTCGTTGGCCAAGCTTGAGGCCTTTTTCAAGTGTTATGTGTTATGAGGCCTTGAGACAATATTGTGTCATAAGGAATTCAAGCCCACAGGTATAGCTAGGATATCTAATTAGACACATTTGTTTTATTTGGACTGGACAATGACTTGCCAAAAACATAATTTAAAATATAACACTTACTTAAATTCCCCAAATACTTGTCTTTGTTGTTGACAACTTTTCTTACTTGTCTTTGTTGTCGACAACTTTTCCTATCCGCGCTTGCCATTTTCCTCTCAAAATTGTTATGAAGAGTCTACAAGTGACTTTTCTTGTCGACTGTGTGAAATGGATAGTTTTAATCCTTTCATTGGTTCATAATCTTGTAGCTCATGATAGATGGTTGGATGAGAGAGTTTTATGCCTAAACAAGCTCGCAGAATACTTCCTTCCTTTAGAGAAATATTAGAAAATGCATCTGAAAGTGGCTTAGAGAGCCCTAGTTTTCTATGGTCGACTAGGGTATCCATAATACATTCCTACACAAAGGAAGATTAGTTTTCACGCATCTTGAAATTCTTGGGAGTGAGCTATGTGCCTTACCTTTGGTACTCCCATTGCATTCTTCACAGCTTTGGTTGGGTTGCAAATATATCAGAGGAATTATAGGTGTATCTTCTGTGCTTTCTTGCTTAATATTGGGAGAAAGGAATTTCGACTTCTCTCCAAAAATTTCCCCTCTTTAATTTTGTTGATGATAACAATAGAGTGGATTGGGCTAGTTTATCAGATATATCTAATATCCACAAACAATATTTTTACTCTAAATAAGAACATATTTCACGGTTGGGAAGATGGAGTGGGGAGTTTGGACGTGTTGCAAATTTCAAATTCATGCCCAGTGACACTCAAATGGCCGTGATAAAATTGTATTCTCAAAGACTTTCAATGTTACGAGGATGGTTAAATGGCTATCCTCAGATCACCAAGCTTTCTGTATCAAACTTTAGTAAGCAACTTGTAGAACAAGTTAAGGTTTCTAAGAGTACTAAATTTGTTGTCACTGTTACTTAGTTTTTGTATTTTTACTATGCCATGGACCATATTGATTGGACAGACTTTCAGACATTATGTGCAGATTTTCCAGTAGTCAATGACTCTGGATATATAGTTAAGAGTTACAAAGAAAAACTTGTGCCAACATCCATAAGCAAGTGGGAAAAGATACTTGGAATCAATCCATGGGTTGAACATGACTTTGTTACCCTATCAAGGGCTTACCTAAAACCACCCACTTGTGCTTATGGGTTGGAAGGGGGAGGAGATCTTGAGCCATTTATCAGAAATGATCTTGGAGCAATATATATTCCATTTCTAAGACCACTAGATGTTTCCTTTCCTGGATTTTCATCTTGTATTGATAAAGAGAAAGTCATTTTGCTCCTAGAGTGGATAGAGTATTTGATAGTAAACTATATTGAGACAATCCCCGAAGTATTCAAAAGAAGCATAATTGAAGGACAATGGATAAAAACACATAGGGGGTACCAATCTCCTAGCATGTCTTTTTTATTCAATTCTGATTGGAAATCTGCTGGTTTTCAGTTAAATGACCTTCCCTTCATTGATATTCTATTCTATAGTAAACCCATTGACAAATTCAAGAGGACCCTCCAACAGTTGGGAGTGATTGTTGGGTTTGGGAAGGGATGTGATGTTATCACCAAACATATCCAAATGCACACGGATATGCAAGCCATAACCGGGATTTATGAATATCTTCATCACTTTGAATGGAAACCTATCGACAGTAACTCTATTAAAATTAGGATTTCGTTGGATGGAGGACTCATGGGTGAATGGCAGGATTCAAAACAATGTTTACTTCATGATGAAAATGGCCTCTTTCATCATAGATTATAAATCCTAGACAAATTATATGAAGAGGAATTACTTCCTTTCTTTTCTGGTTCTCTTGGTGTGTCTCTGTATCCTACAATTGGACATTATTGCAGACTGTGGCTGGATTGGGTATCCACTTATCATCAAGTTTGTGCAGCAGAGTGATGCTTAGTTTGGAGAAAAATTATAAAACACTGGACCAAATTACCTGAGAAAATAAAGCAACGTCTTGGAAGAGGACCTCTTAAATTGCCATCTTACACAAGCATTGGATATATCCAACTAAGTACTCCAAATGAAACCTTCATTCCAGATGATTTGAAGTTGAAATAGTTGTTCATGGGAGCTTATGCAAGCCCAAAATTTGCATGGCATCCTAACCCTTCTATCCAAGAATATCAGCCATCTCTTTTCACATAAATTGTGGCACCAATAGTTAAGGACCCGAGATATGCATTTCCTCCTTATACACCAAATATCTCAATGTAATTGATGCTCATGTGGTAGAGATTAGAGATTACATGGAAGACTAAGTAATGGATCAAGTGAAGATGGTGAAGTATGAAAAGATAAATAGTGGCTAGTACCAAGAGTTGAAACAAGGAAACAAGCTCTACAAGGATCAAGCGAGGGAGAGGGAAAAAATGTGGAGAGAGAGGAAATATCTTCAAGATATGCTAGAAGAAAACCATATAAAGAGCTGAGGGAAGAAATGACTAATAAGGAGAAGATACTTGGCCTTCATTAAACTTTAGACAAAAATATGATCCTAATGTAAAATAATCTGTTGTGAAAAGGACTAGGGGTCACACTTATACCAAGCAAGGGAGGAACCAAAACCCCTATTGGTAAATAATGAAGTTAGTATCCTAGAATAACATAGGAATGGGTAGTAGGTAGAAAGAGGAATCCATGCAGGAACTAATTAAAATGGAAAATCCTACAATATTTTTTCTCCGGGAGACTAAGAAGCAAGATGGGGATATGAAAAAGCTAGGGGGGGAATAGTGGAAAGGAAGCTAGGTTTAATAGCATCAAATTCACAAGGGGCATCAGGCAGGATCAACACTTAGAACTGGTTGGGGTAAAGCAAGCTCAACATTGGATATTCAGATAACTGTTAAGGAAAATTACTGCCTATCTTTTGAAAGTTTTCAATATTTATGTCTCAATGCATTATATTGAAAACAAGAATGTTGGCAAACTCTAAAGAAAGAAAGAGAAGGAGTCGGCTAGGGATACTGTATTTTTGTAGAAGATCTGAATACTGTGTTATCTCAAGAAGAGAAGAGAGGATGAAAGTCTATTAAGGTATTCTTTTAGGGAAAATTTAGAATACTTTATCTAAGAATGGGATTTAATGGACATCAAACCTAAACAAGGGAAATACACATGGTCAAATAGAAGGGCATGGTCAACACATATTGTTGCATGATTGGATAGGTTTCTAATAAATAGCAAGTTTATTGAAGATGATATGGAAATTACATCTACCATCATCCCCTTTTACTCCTCATATCATAATCCCATTTAACTCAATTTTGCCTCAAAAATAAATTATGCTCGTTTACCTTTCAATTTCAGTTCCACATGGATAAAATTTGCAGAAGCTATAGAATTTGTAAAAAAATGTTGGAAAGAAAGTGGGACAAATACCCTAGATACATTTGGGAATTGAAGTTAAAGGTTGTAAAATGGGATCTCAAAAGATGGGCTAAAATTAGTTATAAAGAGCCTCTCTCTGGTATAAAAAAAGGAGTTACAAAAGAATCTAGCGACTATCTAGGATCGATTGGAGACATGTGAACTCTATTTGCAACTACGAATAGAAGAAAGAGAAACAAATAAGAGAATTATATAAGTTTATCTATCAGGGGAATAATATTGGAGAATTAAATCTAGCATTTTGTGGTTAAAGTCAGGGGATAAGAATACTTATTTCTCCGACAGATAGGAAAAATCCAGGAAAATAAGAAATAATGTCATTGAAATTACTACACAAAGTGGAGGAAAGATCATTAATTGTGTTGAAATCAAGGAATATGCATTTAAGCACTTCAGACGTTTTCTTTTAGACCACGGGGAATTGGATTATAACACAGTGGAAAATGCTTGAAAACATTCCATCATTATTTTCTAAAAATTAAAATATTCAACTTGATTGGGAAATTGAACAACATGATGTTATAAATGACATATAGGATTCAAAACCAAATAAAGATATTGGAAAAATGGTTTTATGATACAATTATATAGGTACTTATGGGAGTCAATTAAAAAGGATATGTGTAAAATGATCAAATGGTATCTTAAGAAAGGTAAACTCAGACTCTTGACTCTCAACTACTTTAGTATTTACACAATTTGTCTCCTTGAGGCATATATACAAGTGAACTAGGAGCTTTGTAGGTGTTTTGAGTGCTTATGTGTCAAAGGATCCTAAAAATGGTGAACCTGTTTGTTTAACAACATCGCTGCATCATTGCATATTTTAATGATTAGCAATGAAACTATCATATATCACTTTTTGTAATGATCAGCCATAGATGGAAATCATATACAAAGATGAAAATCACACCAAAGAATATGTTAGTAGATAAGAACCATCATTAAGGGCATATTCCTTAAGGTATCTAGCCTTTAAGATGCAAGGAATCAATCCCTAGAATATGCTTGCAGTATGGTGAAGAAGTTGTCTTGAATGGGTATTTTACAACTTGGAAGCTTAAAACCAACAAATTTTGACCATGTCGATAAGAGAACTAAAATAATTGCTTTAGATTCAACTGTTGTGTTTTCTTTGGCATTTCCAAATGTTGTTTGGAGATGCACAGTTTTGTATGTACCACTCTTTCTCAAGATGTGGAAACTATGGAAGGAAAGTAGGGAAAGTTTTAAATGCTAAATTTCAATAGACAAATGAGGAAAACCCAGGAAGAATGGATTATATCGGTAGACCAAGATGGAAGGATGAACCATCAATCTTCTTTAGTTCCATAAGCACATCCAAAACAAGAACATGCCAATATAGTCATAGCATTGTTGTGTCCGTTTCATAATGCTCGATGACACATAGAGAGGTGGACAACAAGTGGTACGGATCCAGTGGTGTGCAAGAAGATGGAATTCATTAGTGAAGAAAGAGACATTTTCTTCATTGGACAACCTAAAATACCTGGTATTTAAATCTACCTAAGGGATACAAAAATGTTTCTCAATTATTTTGTTTCACCAAAAGAGTTTGTGTAGGATTAATAGCTAGTTGACATCGGAGCAAATATCCAAATTGTAGAAGAGGAGAGACATTGTATGCTTTGTTCCTACATGAGATAAGGTATAAAGTCACGGAGGCAGTACCAATTCTTCATTCCTAGTCATTATACCAAAAGAAAAGAGCTTGATAACATTGTATAGGCTTAGAGTAGTTTCCCTATGCAATACATCCTGTAAGGTTATTACTAAGATACTGACGTCCAAAATAAAACCACTTTTTCACACAAACAATATTTTTACTAACCTTTGTAATGCACATAAAATCTGAAAAGGAAGAGCTAGAAGGGTTGTTACTAACCTCTGTAATGCACTGTGTAGAGTCTAGACTAGGATTCAGAAGCTTGAAGTAGAGTCGTAGAGTCCAGAATCGGAAGCTTGAAGCAAAGCCACAGTGTGTAGAGTCCAGAATCAAAAGCTTGAAGCAGAGTCACAGAGTCCAGACCCACATTATATAGGGATTTTTTCCCAAATTTGGGGCTGAAACGGTCAAAATTGTAGTAATTGAAGGTAAAAATCACCCCGTTAAGCGGATTTTAGGAAAAATCAACCAATATTTCAAAAAAATTGCTCCTAAGATCCATAAATTGATGGAGAACCTGCAAGTTTTTCCTCCATCGCCAAAAATCAATGGCGAACTAGTAGTTTTTTTCTCTATCATAGAAAATCAAGGCGAACCAACAACAAGTTTGATCCATCACCAAAAATCAGGGCAAACCAGGAGTGCCTCTTCTCCATTACCCGGAAATATGGGCAAGCGCGCGATTTCGGGTCTCTTCTACCCGACGAAATTTGGTTTTGGGTTTTTACCATTATTGGATAATGTATTTAATATAGTTAGGGATTTTATTAAAAATGGGCTAATTTATCAAAATTAAAAAAACATTTTCTAGGTTGAAAAATCGCCCACAACTTTTTGGTGACCCCTCTAATTTCGCCCCTAAAATTTTCCCTGATGAGAAGTGACTTTTTCCTTTGCAATATGAGGCAAAATGGGTATTATATTCAGTTAATTATCTTCAAGTGGTGGTAGGAGAAAGGGAGAAAAAGTCCAGTGAAGCAAGAGGCACCTATATATGGATGAATCTCTTAAAAACACCTTTAGCAGAAGGAACAATAAGGATAATGACAGAGATGAAGCATCTAACAAATGATGAATTCCACAAACATCATTATAAACACATTACAAATGAAATTTCTAATGAAAATAGTGCTTAATAAAACAAATTCCTCACATCAAATAGAAAGAATTTGCTGAAACTTACACATATGAGAATGATGCAAACATGAAACATAAACTGAACATTGAACACTGTGATGAATCCCAGAAACTCAGGAGAATTTTCTATTAATACTTCCAAGAAAGTTTACAAAGTTACGAAAAATAAGCATAGAAGGCTTAAAAATGAATGTTGAACCCTTTCTTCCTCTATTGAGGTTACATTTATAGTTTCATGGACTCCCGAGACGAACCTCGAAACATAGCCAAATTCAGTAACAACGTGGGGATCAAAACCACACAGACAAAATCTTAATAAATTTTGACCTGGAAGATTCTCCATGATCATGAGAAAATCGGGAAAGCATGCTAGGCTGTGCGTGATGGATAAAAATGGAAAACTGGACACCTGGGACTCAGGCCTGCTTGGTGAAAACAACTAGTTTAGAGGATCTTTGAACAACCTGAAATGGTTTCCTTCATCCTTGCATCTTCAACCAACGAAATTGATTCTGACCATAGGTCACAAATTCACCAATATATTTTCCATCCAATCCTGTTGGGCCTACCCAATTTCACAATTTTGTTTCCATCTTCAGAGTGAGCATGTATCCCTTGTGAAATGATTTTGAACCCTTGATCTCTCCCAGAGGAAATCTGCACCATTGATTTTATCCATGCTTTATCTCCATTTCACACATAAACTTATCTTCTTTCTCCTTGCACCTTTGTCTTGTGAAATCATTTCTGGACATAGATATGAATATTCAATAAATATTACTCATCGAACAATGCAACTCCCACACGATTTTGCAATCCGACATCCTAATAAACTTACTGCTTAGTTCCATTGTGAAATCAATTTGAGCCATAGATCAAAACTCTGCCACGATCTCCGTCGTTCAAAGTGAGGGGTCTACAAGATTTCACAGCCCCAAACTATTTTATCTCTCATGCATGTTTCGGCTGTGAAATGCATAACCACCATAGATCTGGCCTGCTTAAGATCATGGCCATCATATTAAGTGAGTCCTATAAGATTTCATAGCCCTGAAATATTTTATCTCTCGTGCATGTTTTGGCTTCGAAATGCATATCCACCATAGATATGGCCTGCTCAAGATCATGGTCGTTCGAATAAGAAGGTCCTACAAATAGAAAAACTCAATTACCCCGCACTTATTGCTGTTGTGAAATCCACATCGATCATAGATATTTATCATCATTATATCTCAACCCTTGAAATATGCTGCTCATACCGGATTTCACAAAGGCAAAGATTTTGTATGCATGTGCATGTTGGGGATGCGAAATCCTAATCCATTGTTGATCTTGGGCAACATTCAATCTCAGCCATTAAAATATGAAAAGTATAATAGATTTCGTAAACCTCCATAATTTATTTCTTCGCGCATGTTTACTCAGTGAAATCCTTATACACTGTCAATTTGCCTCTCCCTGTACATCCAACGGTCTCTCTTTCCTGCAAATTAATCTCCTTCCGCCAATGCAGAATTTATTTAAAAATCGTGCATATGTCTTTAGAAAAATTAATTTGCAGCCTCGGTTTCCTCCACTTATGCATATAAGTTGTTTAATGCTTTCACCATTTAATCTGGAGAGGATTTCTCATTCATACACATTTGCAAAGTTAAAAAATAAAAAATATTTCAATTATTTGGCATTTCTAACCTAGAAATGATCCTTCGAACATCTTCAGAACCTTATTACCACTCTTCAAGGTCACGTGACATGAAAATTTACAAACATTATTCCTCCTTTCATTGGACTAATCCATTTCCAACTACTTAGCCCAAAAACAGTGCTAACACATCTGTAAAAATATTCAAACTTTAGCATAGGTGCTAATAGCGAATCCAACTCAGGGATGCTATCCTTCTCGTGAGGTAGAAAATAACCCCATTGGCCAAGTGCTTAATCCATTGGGCTGGTCCCAAGCTTTCCTAAAATCTTCAAAATTTGTTTTAGTTCCTATAACTTCAAATCTACGTAAAAAGAAAACCAAATGACGACTCCTCTTGGGGACCTTACTGCCTTCACCTCATGATTTAAGTTTGTCAGAGAGTTTTCCACACATGAAATGTTAAAAATAAATGGTATATACAATGACATGTGAACTGAACTTACTCTCCTAAAAGTAGTGCTTGAGGATCCTCCCATTTACAGGAGCTACAAATACTAGACTTCCCTCCATCTGTTCCAATATATAGGCATTCTTCCTTCTGAAAGATGTAATTTTGTAAGACCCATTCCACAAGTGATCAAATTTTCCATGCTTCCCCTTCTCTTCATGGGGTCCATCCCATTGTAACACTACATCCCCCATCTGGAAATCATCAGGTTTTGTCCTTTTGTCAAATATCTCTTTAATCTTGTCTTGAAATTTCTGAGTTCTATCAAAAAGTTGCTCCCGTTGTTGTTGTATCTCAATCAGCTGAAACATCCTTCTCTGGGTTGGTTGGGTTTCAACATCTTCTTCTTGCAACAATATCATCACTAGAAAGCTTAGGGAACTAGGGAAGATCACCTCGAAGCCATAGACCAGCTGAAACTTGCGAGGCACCAATAGATTTTTCACATTGATTCTGTTAGCCCACAAATCATGGGTCAGCTTTGTGTGCCAATATTTCTTATTGTCTTGCAGCATATTTTTGATGATCCTCATAAGATTCTTGTTCAAATATTTTTCCAACCCATTTCCATGTGGGTAATAATCTATGGAATTCCCAAGCTGTATTTGGTATTTGAAACAACATTCGACCATATTTTTTGACTTGAATGCAACAACATTATTAATGATCAAATTTCTAGGGACCCCAAACCTTGACAAGGCATGCTCCTCTAGAGATTGTATAAACACTGTCTCAATGGCCTGTCTAGTTGGGATGGCCACAATCCACTTAGTGAAGTAATCTATGGTAATGAGGATCCACTTGTGCTGCCCTGAGGAACAAGGGTTTATCTCTCCATTGAAACTCAGTCCCCATTGTTGGAAGGAGGATTCAACATGTATGGGATTCAGAGGTAATGGCAGTAGCTTCCTCCTTACTCCAAATATCTGACATTTATGGAAGGAAACAACATTCTTGTGAGTATTGAAAAAGATGGCGGGACAATAAAATATTTCCCTCATGATCTTATTCATAGTGGACTTCCAGTAATAATGACCTCCACATTCCCCTGCATGAAAATTTTCAATGAAATTCTTAGCTCTGTGTTCATCCACATAGTTCTGCAGGACTCCTCCTAGCTCTTTCCAATACAACTTCCCATTTAAGATGAAAAACCTCATTTATTTCTTCTTGAGGAATCTATCCCTTATTCTATCCATACCTTGTGGGGCTTGCAGGTGTTGCAGCATGAAGACAATGTCATTATACCATGGGGATGACATGAGGTGTTTAACTATTTGTGGATGTGGTTGTTCCTTGGGATTTTGATCCTCTGTGGACAATTCAACAATCATGTGTAGGCTGAGAGTGTCACAATTGGATTATTCCATGAGTTTGGCTATCCCTTGACCTTTAATTAGCTTGGTGGGATTGATTTCCAAGTCATATTTGAGTAGGAATGTTATCCATTTTCCCCTCCTACCCTCAGGACCTGATTGGGTTAGGATATCCTTCACTGCACTGGTGGGGACATGGGAAATAATGTGAGAGTGCAGGATGTAAAATCTAAATTCGTTCAAGGCATGCACCAGAGCATAAGCCTGCTTATCCAGGATGTTGTATTTCAGTGCAACATATCTCAATGTCTTGCTATAGAAGGAAATGAGTTGCTCATTTCCCTCATGATTCATTTGCAACAATACCCCAACCACTGTATGCTCTGAAGAAAATGAGAATATGAGAAAATATTTGGAGAAATCTAGGCTTTCCAACACAAGGGATTCAGAAATTGCCTTCTTTATATCTTCAAAAGACTGTTTTTCTTCAGGTGTCCACTAGATCTCTTTGTCCTTTCCCAACATGTTATTTATACAACTTACTATCTCAGCAAAGGCGACAATGAACCTTCTCAGAAAATTCACCTTCTCCAAAAAGGACTGAACCTAAAACCTTGTTTTGAGGAAGCTCAATTTTATGAATAGGCTCAACCTTCTTTGGGTCTATCTTGATGCCTTCCTGAGAAATTATGTGCCCAAGTAGCTTTCCATCCTTCATAGCAAAGAACGACTTCTTTGGATTCAGGGATATGCTGAATTTTATGCATTTTATGAACATCCTCAGCAGGTGTGCGACGTGTTCTTCATCAGACTTTGAAAAGGTAGTGATATCATTCAAATAGATGACCAAAATATTTTCCTCTTCATCAGTGAAAGCTATGTCCATGGCCTGATGGAAGGTTTCCCCTACATTCATGAGTCCAAATGGAATTTTTGCATAC
This sequence comes from Pseudotsuga menziesii, assembly GCA_001517045.1. Lineage (NCBI taxonomy): Eukaryota > Viridiplantae > Streptophyta > Pinopsida > Pinales > Pinaceae > Pseudotsuga > Pseudotsuga menziesii. The sequence continues at coordinate 387,613 of LPNX010320091.1, forward strand.
ATAAAAGTGCCCCAGGGAATGGTGAAAGTTGTATTCTCTTGGTCTTCTGGGTACACCATGATCTGATTGTAGCCCGAGAATCCATCCAAGGTGGAGATCCTTTGGGAGCCCACTACCCTATGAAAAATGTGATCTATCTTAGGGAGAGGATAATGATCTTTTAAAGAAACCCTGTTCAGATTTATGAAATTAATGCATATCCTTATCTCTCCATTATTCTTCCTTACTAGGACCAAGTTGGCCACCCACCTTGAGAATCTAAGGGCCACAATGATTTTTTCCTCAAATAGTTTCTTTATTTATTTTTCCACTGGGGGGATTAGCTTGGGTTTCATTCTCCTTAGATTTTCTTTAAAAGGCATCTCATCCCTTTTTATTGGTATAGTGTGCTAGATTATACTTGTGTCATAAGCCTTGAGATCACTGTAGCTCCAAGCAACCACATCTAAGTATTCTTTCATCAGTGAGGTGTATTTATGCTTGGCCTCAAGTGAGAGGGTTCTTGAGATTTTTGTGACCTTGGGATGATCTTTTGTTCTAATATTAACATATTCCAAATCTTCACAGCTTGGGACAAGCTGAGGCTCCTTGGAAACATCATTTGGTTTGAAGAGATTTTCCAAAGGAACTAAACCCCTGGGGATAGAGTTACTTTTGAGTTGCAGGATCTCCTTTCCACATAGATTGTTTAGATATGTTTGTTTCCCATCAGTCTCATGCATCTATGGATCCAAAGCTTCCTTAGTTTCACAACCGTTAGCATGGATGGAAATATCGACCTATGGCATGTCTCTTGAAATGCCAACCTGGCTTGACAAGGATTCCTGGGCGAAAGTAGGCCCTTCTAGGAGTGCATTATTTTCATCAATGTTCAAACCATCAAACTCGCCAGTGAGAGTGAGGAAGTTCTGGATTTGTTTGTCGTCTTCGAATACTTTCTAACTCTTCACATTATCTAGACAGAGGGTCTGTGCCTAAATTTGACTTTGTACTTACTATTTGGGTGCATGGGAACCTGGAAGACATCAACAGAATTGGCCAAAGAATCATCTATGCAATTTTGTAATTTGGGAATCACATTAAAACTGCATTCTTCAAAACATTCTATCATATCCCAAGAAACATTCCTATAGCTTCTCATTCTGGGGTGTCTGGCCTGATATTCACCTGTAATTTGTTTAATTACTAGCTCATAATCTCCATGTATCACTACCCTCCTACCTCAAAAGTCCTTTATGATCTGGATCACTAACATCATAGCCTCATACTCTGCCTCCGATTATTTGTGCAATCGAAGGAAAGTTTGTAGGTGTAATTCAAAGCTCTTCCTCCTGGGGGTTTCACCCAAACTCCAGATCCTACCCCTTCTCTCTATGCTGCCCCATCAAAACTTACATCCCACACTCCTTCCTGATCCTCTTGAGTGGGTACAAAGGCAATAATCTGTGAAATGCAATTGTCTTTTCCTCCTTCTGTAAAGAAAATAGTTGATCTGATCTCAGTATCCAATGCATAAATGGGGTGATTGTTTGGCCTCTTAGCCCTGGTCACCATGTATGCCAAATTTTTCTCTCTAAAAAAACCTTCTCTGTACCCCAAAGACAGGGATGGTGGCATATGACATGTCCATTTTGAGGGCACCTTTGATTTTGGCTACCCAAGATCTTGATAGCAACATTCCAAACTTCATAGGGATATAAACCACAACTACATCCATGACAAGGGTTTTTCGCAGGGATTTGGGCTAAAGAAATGACCAAATCCTTGATCAATCTGAGGCACTTGAATTTACTGGAATCAGAGGAGAAAAGGTCTTTGTATGGTCTGTTCACTTCTAACCCTAGTTTATCCATGATTATTCTGGGCATCATATTATGGGAGGCCCCTGAATCAAGCATGGCATTGTGTAGAATGGCATTGTGAATGTTTAGGCTGACATAGAATGAAGGGATGTATTCATCATATGGCTCATCTACATGGGGTCCAAACTGAATGGTGGGATTATCATCTTGAAGGTTCAAGGAATATGATATTTCAGAGATTTCCCCTAGAGGTTTTAGCAGAGTTGCAATCCTAGAATGATATTCAGAATTTTTTAGTAACTCTGTAAGAGGGACAAAGATATTGATCTTAGCAATTTCGGCCTCTAGAATGAAATAGGGTTGTCCCTGATCTAAGCTCCTCGGATTATCTTCTTTCCTTTCTTTCTCTTTGGGCTCCATCACATTTTTGGAGCTACCCTTAGGGGGTGTGTCATTCTTGGGATTACTTGTAGAGGCCTTATTTCTTACATCTGTATTCCTCATAATAGGGACATCTCTGTTTCTCAGGCCAATCTATATTTGGAGTCCATGACAACAAGCTGATATCCTTTCTTGAACTCCTTTGTTTCTTCAGCAGGAAGCTCCCCCACCTCTTTTCAAGAATTATCATGCTCTTCTTTGGTAAAAAAGGTGGAGGATGAGTCAGTATCCAGCTGGTGGATTTCATCCTTAGCTCGATTTTCATAATATTGCTCCACACAATTTTCCTGAAATGGGGGCCTGACAGGCGGATCAGCAGGGTTTCACTGATCTCTTTGTCTATTTTGGAGGATCCGTGGCCTCCTAGCGTTCTATTTTCTATTTTTATACTCTTGGTTTTCCCTCGGAGGTGGTCTGTTATCCATAGATAGCCTTTCCATCAATTTTTCCATGGCCTTCATCATCATGTCCATTCTGACCTTTCGCGAGTTAGATGAGGAAGGTTGTTCAAGCTCTTTCTCTTTTATTCTATTTCCCTCTTTTCTCCTCGAGTCTACCTCATCCCTCTTCTTCTTTTTGGAAGCCGAAAGTTTCAACAATACCTCTATGGTATCCTTCATCATATTAGCTAAGGAGGCTGATCTCCTTTCACTAAGCAACATGGTGAATTCACTATCAAAGGCTTCAACATATTGGATTTAGGAAGAACCAAGGGGGTTTGAATTGGGTAAGGATAGCATTATATGTCTTTATAAATTTGTCAAAAAAATATTGGATAGATTCACTCTCCCTCCTCCTCATGGAATGGTATTGGGACATATATTGCTTAGGATTTTCCTTATCTTCCCATTTATCCTTGAAAGAATCCTCAAAGGCTTGGTAGCTCAGAATGGAATTTTTTGAGAGGTTTTTGAACCATTTTATCGCTTCTCCAACAAGAATTTGAGCGAACAGGCTGACCTTAACATCGTCATGGTCTACCTCCTCTAGGTCTACCCAGTCTAAAAACCACCCCAAGTGTTCCTCAGTTGAATACCCCCTCTCCCCATTAAATTGTTTGAGCCTCTAGGAGTATCCAAAAGGGAGGTCGTAGAGAGAAACATGAAGAAGAATGGGGGAAAATATATTTTCCATCCTTGGGATTACAACGGAGATTGTAAGAGGGATTGAAGATGGTGCAACATAAATTGTTGTGCTATGAGGGAATGTAGGGATACGAGGAGTTGTGAGGCTAGAAGATGAAGGCTGATTTAGCTTAGAAGCAGTGGGAGGAAAATATGTGACAACAGACTATCTTATGGCAATGAAATTTAACAGGGTTAATTTAGAAGTAAGTGTAAGGAACTCTTGGTCAAATAAGGGTCGAAGATTCCCACCCAGAGACTTTGAGATCTTAGGCGACCAGGATGCACGGGTGAATTCGAACACGGAGGGGTCCAAGATAACTTCAGATAGGTTGGAATCATACTTATTCCTAGGGAGAAATAGCTCCAATTCCTCACCACAATGCTAATATATATCATCAATGGAAACAACACCTTCAACAGGTAAAGAGAAAGTTATGTCTAATCTCTGCAGCTTATTGGATTTCTGAGTCAGGCTCTCTGGATCAAAAATTTCTTGAAATGAATCAGTATTAGGATTTATCCTCGTATTGGTCCTTCTGGCCGCCAGTATTTCAAGTGGAGTCACCTCCCAAATTTTGAGTGGAGTCGCCAGAGCATATACAACTAGGTGTGTGTCTATGACTGACTTCTTAACTAGGTTGTAGAACTAGCGAACTGCCATTTCCCCAATGAGATAATAGTGTTTATTCACCGGAAACAATGCCAAGATGTTATCACCCAATGATTTTCCTATGGTTGTGGTAGGATATCACTGGGGTAACCATTTCAAACCAATATTTAGACTGTATTTTAGTCTATACAGTCAGAGAGGGATCTCTCTATGTCACAAACTCATTCACATATACATATAGCTTAAGCAAGCAATCAGAAGGCTAGATCTCCGATAAGAGAAGAATATTTGTAATTTAGAGGTTGTAAGATAGACAAGTATTAAATTCCATTGGACAATGGATTCACAACCTAAACCATTCGAGGGTATTATAATGAATAATGAGCAGTGATTTTTTCCTTTGCAATTTGAGGAAAAATGGGTGTTATATTTAGTCAAATATCTTCAAGTGGTGGTAGGATAAAGGGAGAAAAATTATAGTGAAGCAAGAGGCACATATCTATGTATGATTCTCTTTAAAACACCTTTAGTAGAAGCAACAATAAGGATAATGACAGAGATGGATCATCTAACAAAGGAGGAATTCCACAACAATCATTATAAACACATTACGAATGCAATTTTTGATGAAATGAGCGCTTAATAAAATTAATTCCTCACATACAACTAGAAATAATTTGTAGAAACTTACACATATGAGAATGATGCAAACATGAAACATAAACTGAACATTGAACACTGTGATGAATCCCTGAAACTTAGGAGAATTTTCTCATTAATACTTCCAAGAAAGTTTACAAAGTTACAAAAACCAAGCACATAAGGCTTAAAAATTAATGTCGAACCCTTTCTTCCTCTATTCAGGTTACATTTATTGTAATGTCCCTTTTTGTAAATTTTGAGAAAATTACAAATTGGGCAAAATTCGAGCTTAACTAGTCATGACTCTAGAGGATTCCAACTTTCATCAAATGGTCCTGAATTTGAAAGGAGATGGTATGGTAAGTCTTAAAATATCCCAAGGTGGTTTATGGATACTTTGTATCATTATTTATACCTCTACAAACTTGTTTTAGGCTAATGACAAAAAGACCAAAATTACTAGGAAATTGTGTTCAAATCCCCCTAAGGGTGATGGCCAAACTAGCTCTCCAAATAAAGTACGAAACTCCCAAATTGAAGAAATAGTATGGGAATGAGTATAAGACATCAATTAATGTCCTTAATCATTTTTATTAAGTTATTAAAATGTATTATAGGCTGCAACATTTTTAGGGAAACTTTTAGTGAAATTGCTTATGGGGAAATTGCATAACTAGCTCGATTTTGACATATTAAAGGTGGATTTAAAGGTTCATATCAGGATGTGACCTATAGGTACCATATAAATAATACCAATTTATTCCCCAAAAGTATTAAATACTATATAAATCCATTCATACAATTCTGGTATACAACTCATTCAGTATGGGGGTCAAATACATGAAAACTAGTGAATTAGTAGCATGGAATTGCAAGAGTTTCACAAATGGATTTCTTGGATTTAAACCCACAGAGAATAGGGAAATGAAATTAAATATTAAATCATCATTTATGGCTGTCACAAAATCATCAAACTCAGATAACATCCCTCATACAAATTTGATACAAAACTCCTTCAAGATTGAAGCTAAAGTCATGGAAAGTAGTGATTCAATGGCATGGGAATGCAATCTTTTCACACATGATTTTATTAGATTTAGACCCAAAAAGGATATGGAAATTAAATTACAGAGTAATACATCATATATTCCTTTCCCAACATCATCTAACCATATAATATCCCTCTTACAAATATGGTATAAAACTACTTCAAGATTGAAGGCAAATCCATGAAAGCTAGTTATTCAAGAGCATGGGGAATGTGAGCAGTTCATACATATATTTATGATATTTAGACTTAAAAAAATAATATGTATATGATATTACAGATCCATGAATCATGTTTCAAATACTAGGCATCAACTATCTACAGCAAGGCGCAAGAATCAATCCAACAAGTGCGCCATCAAATGCGAGTGTGGGGGAATGGAGAAGAAGGAATGCGAGAATGGGGAGATAGATGAGAATTAGAATGTATGGAAATTAAAAATGAAAATAAAAATCCTTCATTAATCTCCCATGATATTTCTTAATTGCATCTCCATCAACCAACATGGAAAGGAATCTAACTCCCTCGAAATTGGTTCACAAGAAGGGAGAGTGAACACTCAACCGTGCAATGGACAAGTAAAAGCTCTCCAAAATGCCAAATGACAATTAAAAAATGATAAAAATATATTATCCTTCATCATGAAATCATTTTATTAAATTCATTATGCTCATAAGGTTGAATTTCCCTCCATGAGCTCCCTCGAACTCATCTTAGTGGTTTAGTAACTCTCATGACACTTGTCTTCCTCGTCATGCTCCAATTCTTTCCCCAATTCGAATGGATGCCTATAACTCCAAAATTATACCTCTCGGTGGATAATTTTATCCCTGACATGTCATATTTGTCATATTTCAGCAATCAGGTCCGAATTTTTCATACGTGTCATAGAATCTTGCATCATTTGTTGTCATAGAGTGCATAAAATCTCCTTCCAAGTGGCACACCTTGTCTTCTAGTCTCTTCCTCTTACATGGGAGTTACCCTCATTTACCAATTCAAATTTTTTGGCTCATTATATGATATTTGACACCACATTATAATCCAATAATTTTACATTACCCATGTGTTCAAATTTGGTTGAATAAATGCCGAGTGTGCGGGGAATCTAGTCACCCAAAGTCTCCAGAAGCTTCCAAGTGTCTTCATGAACCCATGCCACATTATTTTCTTATAATTTATCATTTATTTGACCCATTTAAATGTGAATATGGTAAAATAATGTAATTTTGGGTCCCATATCCCCTTATTACAAAATTTATGTCTCCATCTCAACCCATGGAACTAGTAGGTTGGTGAAACATTATTTGCAAATAGTCTTATTTGAAAATTATTTAATTTGGGACATGATAAATCCTCCCCACTCAATATTTCTTGTCCTCAAGCAATTCCAATTTTTTATTCTGAAAAAAAATTATATTCCCAAGTGGCATCCTCATTTGGTACTCCTTCCCTTTCACCAAGTTCTCTCTTATGGTTATGCTCACTGATTTGCTTTAGCTGCAACTTGAGTAGTGGCACTTATGTACTGCAATTTTGTGTTCCTAAAAGTAAAGAGATGTGGATTGTGCATATTGATATATCCTGTAATATCACCACTAACACCAAAAGGATTAATCAAATCCATAAAAACCAAATTTGTGCAAATAATCTTTACCTCCATATTTTGGAAACCTTTTCTGAACATTCACCCCTTTTTGTTTTTGTATAATTCTTTGGAGTTGGTGTTGAGTTACCAAACTTTGAGTTTTTTAATATTCCAATAAAATTTCAAAGAGGAACCAACATGCTTGTTTCTTCACTACTCTAATTACAATCATCTTCTCAAGTGGTGAATAAATCTCTAATGTTGCTTGTTTCTCTCGCAATTGAAACCAATGAGACAAAAAATGATCCTAGGGTCCCATATGATCCCAATACATGCATGGTGTGAAATTTCTATGATGAAATGCCATGAAAACCAAGCATGTGAAAATTGAATCCATCTCTCAAAAGGTATCCCACATAGGAAACTGGAACACTGCTCTGCAAAGATGAACTCAAATAACTGAAGGTTGGTTTTATTTCTCAAACCAACAACCAAACTGCTCTCCAAGTGAGATGAAACCAAGCAATTCCAGGATCCCATTTTTGGTACCTTCCAAACATCATGTGTAAAAAATATAGATCATAAAATTACATAACAACAGCATACAAATGTACATCAGTAAGGTACATCATCAAAGAATCATGAAAGTGCTTGTACATCGAAGTAAGTAGATCACCATGTGGCCCATACACACAAGCACCAAGTATTAGATTAGATCTTCCCCAATGACATAGGTGAGGATCCCATGTACCATAATGTCACTCCAAAAATATATAATGTGCATCAATATAATCAACCATGTGTTCTTTCATCCAAGAATTGAATGAAGAACCTCTACCAAAATCTAAACCAAATAAGGAACAAAGAAAACATGAAGACTTCAAGTGGCTCAAATAAGTCTGATCAATAAACCCATGAATATGTATATCATCATGAAATAACAGAGGATTTTTCTACCAATAATAATGTTCCTCAATCATATATCTCTTCACCCAAGAGTGGGATGAAGTTCCTCCAACATCAAATGTACTAGGCAAGGAGCAAGGAAAATCATGAGTCTCCAAGTGACTCAAGTGAACATCATAGGTGCACCCATGTAGATGTGTATCATCATAATGTAACAAAGGATGTTGCTGCAAATTTAAATAAGTTGGTGCTCTAATACTGTCATAATAAAAAGGAGAGATAGAAGTTTCATACTCCTCATGTGGCACCATTAAAAATAAACCTTTCACCCATACTTCATTAGGATGAATGCTGCAAAATTTGGAAGTGTAGGATGTAGGAGAAAGAAACAACTCACCAAAAGGATTAGAAAGTGAATTTTTTTCATCATGGGGAGGATACATATGGGTAGGATTATGCATCTCCCTTAAAAATTCAAAACTTTCCTCATGGATTGGTTCCATGGTGGTGGAATCATGCACTTCTTCAAAAAGTGTGTCACCGTTTTCAAAAGGCAACTCAAGCTCCTCTTCCACCATAACAAGTGATTGTATCTCATCAAGATAATATTCAAACACATCAAGAACCTGCAATTTTTTATGTTTCTCATGATCCCTCATGTCATGAGAATCCTCCAAGCAATCTACCATATGACAATCTAAAACATAGGAGGAAGAACAAGTATCTTGCAACCTCTCAAGAAGTTGATCATTTTGAATTTTGAGCTTATGAATATCTTCATTATTCTTCAAGTAGGATTCATGTAACCATTCACTGATATCAATGAAATTTTTTCTATCAAAAAGAAAAGACATGAAATTACCTTTGATGTTGCACATTTCTCTTTGAATCTTCTCCATGTATTCAAGGAGGGATGGCTCCTCCAATGAAGAAAATTTTCAACAAGAATTTTATACCAATGCTTGAGTGTCATGGAGTATGCTAAGGGCCTCTTGGATATCCATTTCACTCATATTCAAAGACCCTTCAATGAAGGATGGTTCATGAGACCGAACCTCCTCTTCTTCTTTCTTCTTGATTTGATCAACTTATTGAAGCTCAAGTGGTGATGGGAAAGTTGATCTTGGTTCTTCATTATCTGTCACAAGGTATTCATGTTCATTATTATGTGTTGTATAGGAATAAACACCTTATAAACGAAGGTCTGGGGTTACCAACATACTCATAAAACTTGCAGGCAATCGACCCTAGAGTACAGAAAAGGAAATAAGAGGATAGAATAGACTCACCTGATACACGACGGTGGATCCTAGCTTTGTCCTCTTCCGCTCCGCTTCTCCTCCAAAGCCTTCAGGGATGCTTCTCCTTCACCCGTCAAGAGAAAATCCTCCAAGTGCAAGATGATACATGTATATAAAATAGGTTAGATAAATCATATACAAAGTGCATAATCATAAGTATTCATCAAACCATGATACATGAAAGATATTCTGGACACATATGGAAGAAGGATTCTCTTTATTAACAATAGTGAATGAGTTCAAATTACAACCCAACGCCTGAGACAAGGACTCCTCTGCAACCAAAGGATTCTACGGTTCCACTGCTCCAAAGACTTTTGAATAGACTCCACCAGCATAACTTTGCTCTCCAAGTATGATTGATTAATACCCTCCCCAAGGCCTTTATTTATACTTAGTGAAATAAGGTAGTTTCGAGGGTTGAGGAGGTTGAGACAGTTAAGGTGATTATGGTTAAGGGCTTAACAAATCTCAAATAATCGTGATTTATGATTTTTAATGTCAAAGGAAGGTGTACGTGGGTATTAATATTGGCAACCCGTGTATGACACACGAGTTTCTCTAAGGGGAACCCGTGTACAGATCTGTACGCAAGATGCTATTACAGATACTCGCGTACAACATGCGACATGCTTTAATTAAAAGGCGCGTATGTACGCGAGTTGCATATAGGAAGAGGCACGTACAACACTTGACATATTCAAAGGTAAAAATAACCAGCTGGATGGATGATAAATGTAATTCATAATATGCCCATCTATAGTGTTTTAGGCAACCTTCAATCCATAAATGTCCTTTTGTGTGCCAACATAAGGAAGGTCGGCACTCAGACGAAGAAGTGCCATTCAGGTGGATAATAGATGCCCCCTAATGTGTGAGGTCAGAGGGAAGCGATGGCTGAAATACATTATAATCTTTATCTTTGGAGAACTAAGAAATCCAATGGAGTAGAGGTAGTACCTGAAACAAATACATAATAGTGTCATATACAAAGTCATATCCGAGGATGCTATGTTCAATATACTGGAACACTAGCTCCTTTACAATATTTGAGTACATCACATGATACGGGTATTAAACCACATATATTACAAAGGTGGATCAAAGCCACAATATACAATAATGATGAGTCTTCAAAGATTTGGAAGCTATGTACATGAATAGAACATAATCTTGCGCAACTTAGTCCATAGGTGAGGAACTAAGGTCTTCATAAACTATCCCAAAGAACCAGTACAATCCAAGCCATGTGAATAAAGGTAGGTTGAAGTCGAACATGGAAAGGATTCAACAGTTTGTCCATCAATAAGTAATAATTAACAACTGAAGCAAAGGAATTCACCAATGATGAAAGTGAATCCTGAGGTACAATCGTCAAAACTCTAGGTCTTCGTCGTCAGGAAGTACTGAAATGGAACCATGCTGTGATAAAGAAGGAAATAGATCCTTCAACGGATCACAAGAGTGACTAAGAACTGGGTAAAAGAAGGGAGACACAATAGATAACAGATATAACAATGATGGGATGAGGATATAGATCAAACATTGGGTGAAGTCCTTGAAAAATGAGCACGACACGGAGATGACCCAAGGCAAGTTTTGACTTATATATAGAACAACTAGACTTATTTGTCATGTAGGAGACATGATCAGATTCCCCAGGTATAATGGACAAGAGGAGGAGTAGGAAACTCAAAGTAATAGCTGAACAAAAAGTGAACACTGAGACATGGGTATCGAAAAAAACAGAGAGTGCTATGTTCAAGGATTGACATGCTGCCACTACTTAAAACAAGAGAAAACTTCTTCCTTACCTTCCCTGTTAAATTTTAACGAGTCCAGGTAAGTCAACTCGGTTCCCTGTTCATTTTTTAACAAGCTTGAAGAGAAGGGAAAATAATGCTTAATAGTGTCACTGATTCGTGGATTTAATGAGCCCGAACTAGTACATGCTTAGTTGGTGTTTTCACATTTAGAGAGTCTGAAAACTCCAAAGAAGACTCCAGGGGGGTCCTTTTTCGTCCAATTTAGTCTCCTGAGGCCAAAAAAGTATAAAACATACCACATAAGAACTCTCTTAACTTCTGTAGAAGAAAAGGTGAACCTTTTTTGTACTTAGTCAAGGAGGTCCGAAAAAGATTAAATTACCACCTACCCAACGCTCCTTCCAAAATAGCATAAAATAGCTTGAGTTTTACGAGTGTGAAGGAAAGAAAGATCACTTGGAAAGATCCATTTGATTACGAGAAATGGGGCTTACAACAATAAACTCGTTGCTTTGTTCTTAACTGTTTAACGAGCATGACAAAGACACAAAGTACACTCGGAATCTTTTTCATGTTTAGGTCCAGAGAACGAAAAAGAGAAAAGTAAGCTCATACCGGGCGTTCCTTTTCCGTAAATTTAGTCCCTCAGGTCCGGAAAAGTGATAAACCTATGCCTGAGAATACTCTTCTCAATTCAAAATAGAAAAGAGAGGGATCCTTTCTTGTATTATTCCACATGGTCCGAAAAAGAGATAATCTACCACCAATGTAGATGCCCATTCACATATTCTTAACGAGCTTGAACGGACAAGTTAACTCAGCAGTCAAATCTGTTTTGAAGGAGTCAGACCTGGGCCTAAAGAAACTCCATAAGGGCCGCGAGTCTTATAAATGGATAGCTTGTAAAAAGAGATTCAAAAGAAGCTCTATTTGGCATGAAAAATAGCTAAAAGGATACCCCTGTACCTGAAACAGTTGCGGCATGAGTATCAAAGAACAACATAGGCTTTGAAGGAAGATACTCATGAAAAAAGGGTCCTATCCACGGAAGAACAATGGTAAAAATAGGGAACTAATGGTTTATAATACCATAGTCCGTTGAAAAATGTTGATTGCTAAGGTTAATGTGGATTGAATATAGATGCCAAAAATGCATTGGAAATGACAAAACCACCCTATTGGAGCAAAAAACAGTTTATAACGATGAAAAACCTGTTTCAAAGCAAAAAGAAATATGGTATTAGTTGAATGGATTTTCAAACTATAGGAAAAAACCCACTTGGAGAAATAAAATTTCTATAAATAGTTGAAAATCAGAACAAAACTCACCATTTGGAATTTTTAGCCACAAGAAGCAAGTTTTTACCTCTACCTTTGTTTGATCGTTGTGGACAATCTAGTAGACGAAATCAAATTCTGCAAGTTGCAGGTAAGCCTACACCACGAGCTCTTCATTTTGATCCTAGAAATTATTAATTTTGAGTCCCAATTTCATAATTAAAAGCATCCTAAAGCATGTCACGGCGTGTATGTGGGTTCACTGTGTAAAGACTCACGTACACGCGTTCTGTACGTGGGTTGTCTATGGAAACAGTCACGTACAGTACGCGACATTTCTAACTAGACAGTCGTGTGTACTGCGTGAAGGATAAAAAGCTAAATATAGTCAAAAAAATTTGAAATTTTATATGAAATTAATGAATTAAATTACTTGTTTTGCTAGGTGTGAAGATGGTGCTGGAATGGAGGGAATGGGAACATGAAACAATGGACCAAGAAGCACTCTAAAGTGCGCCCACCATACAAGCATTTTGAATGAGTGGGCTATTAAAGTTCTTTTGCACCTCACCCATGCGGACCAATGTCCGCCTATTAGAGTTCATGATAAATTATTGGGATCATGATTTGGGGATGTTCGACCTACAAGGTGAGACTTTGGAGATTACTACTGAGGACATGTATTTCATTACCGGTCTGTCACGATGAGGGGCACTGGTCAACTTAGAGGGCACCGGCAGAGGTGGTGACCCTTTAAGTGTCCAGAACTATATAGATGTGTTTTGCACACCAGGTACCCAAAAGAGAGGGAGTTGTATCCCTATTGTACATATCCATGACTTTACACTACAGGTACCTACGAGCACCATCGTGAGGATTGTAGGATCCTCCTCATTACATTTGGCTACATGGAACCAAATGAGGTTGGCGGTGGATTGTTTTCATGGTGCCCTCTATGATTGGTGTTCGGGAGTTGTCCCTATCATGAAAATACAACTGTCCGATTGCAAGAGAGGAAGGTGAAAGAACTTTGGTTATGTGAGCATAATGGTTTCCTTCTTCTTTGAGACAGTACCAGGGTTGAGCCCTGCCATACCTCTACCAGTCCGATCTCCACGCCAGCCGAGGCTGAGCAGGTGGGGAGACATCTTCCTCCGTCAAGGAGGAGGAGACACAGTGCATAGTGTATATGATGATGATTTCTATATCTGGTGGGAACGACAACTACCGACACTAGAGTAGTTTCCATATGCCGGCATGGACTTTCGAGGTGACCCAGACCTTGTCCTCCCTCCAGGAGGAGCATGGGGAGAGCTAGGTAAACAATTTTTAATTTTTTATCATTTTTAAAATTTTTATGAATTTTAAAACGATAGATATATACATATGTACAAATCTTAATCCTATAAATGTGTCAAAATGCAGATATTGGACCGGTCCGCCCTGAGGGGCATCCATGCATGTTTGTTCGTCCTATCGTAGGCGAAGACCCGGGGTTTATTAGGGTTCTAGAGGGGAAGATGGCCAGGCTGACCCAAAGAGTTCCCACCTTGCGGATAGAGCTTATCCCGACTTCCATGCAGGAGTTCGTTGTTGGAGTTCCATCGGTCTGGTTATGTCTTTTCAGGTGAGTGGCCAGAGTGGTTCTTGTATACATAGAGGCTATGGAGGCTGCCGAAGCCGAAGAGGCTGAGGAAGCCAGAGTACAGAGGGACCATGGGGACCAAGGTGGTCCAAGTGACCAGGGTGGTCCTGCTTAGATCTAGGACATTTTGATGGACTGCGATCCACATTTTTGTATATTTTTGTATATTATACTGTTATGACGGGATCTGAGGATCAGACTTGACCTATCTATGCACAGATATTTTACATATATATATATTGTTGTTGTTGTTGGTTTATTTACAAATGTTTTTTATATGTGCGCTGTATATCTTTATGAAATGTGTGTTAGATTCCAATCTAAAATGTAATTAGCATATGCATCAGTCAATGAATTCTGATTTCGTGGAATGTGATTGAATATAATAACTTCAAAATTTCTTTCCAATAATCAAATTTGCATGAACTGTAGGATTTCGTACCTGATAAGCTCGATTGAGCTGGGAAACCAGCAGTTGAGAGTCTAGATGGGCTTCAATCTGGGTGATACCACATGACAAAGCATCCCATAAAAGCTCAATTACGGCCATATACTCAGCAACATTATTAGAAGTAGGACCTAAGCAAGCGCCTCCAGTGGCAACAAGCTGTCCTGAGGGAGAGTAAATAACCCATGCTGTTGAAGCTAGGTTACAAGTGTGATGGCTGGCATCATCAACGAAACCTATATACCTTTCAGAAGACATTTGCAACAACCAGCAGATAGTATAAAAAATAAAACCGACAACCTAATGTACATAAAAATACAAGAAAAAGTGCTAAGCCTAAGCATAGTACTTTTTTAGGTAGAGCCCATTTCTAGGCTCAAGCAGCTTGTTCCCATCAAAATCAACTAACTCATATGTGCCCTTCTTCAAGACTTTCGACACGACATAAGGTCCTAACCACATGGCCTCGAATTTTCCTGCCCCCAGGGGTTCTTTGTCTTGGTCCCAAAGTAAGACAAGTTTCTCTTCAGAGAAAACTCGAGGTTTGACCGATTTATCATATTGAGTTTTGACCCTATTTTTATGAACTTGATTAGCGGTCAGTGCATCTCTACGCTGTTCATCAAGGTGTTCCAAATGTACCAGACATTCCTCAAGCTCCATCGTATCAGGTAAATCATGAATAGCTATCTTTAAAGACAGGATTTCACACTCAATCAGAGTAATTGCTTCCACTCCATGAACGAGTTGGAAGGGGGAGAAACCTGTAGCAGTTTTTACGTTAGTTCGGTAGGCCCAAAGAGCAGGATATAGCATGATGTGCCAGTTAGAACGGGCTGCATCAATTGTACGCTTAAGGATAGTCTTTAAAGTTTTGTTGACAGCCTCAACCTGATCATTTGCTTGCAGATAGTACGAAGATGAATGTTCTTGTCTGAATCCGAGCATAGTGGTCAATTCCGTCATCATGTTATTTTGAAAATGACTGCCATGGTCAGTGACAATCACTTTGGGTATACCAAACCGTGCTATAATCTGATTGAATACGAAGAAAGCTGTTGTTTCCCCGTCAGCTTTAAAAGTAGGCATTGCCTCTGCCCATTTCGTAAAATAGTCAACAGTGACAATGATGTATTTATGCCCCCCAGCATCGATGCAAAATGGAATCTACCCCTCTTCAATATAATGTATCTCCTATGATGAGGTAGTTCTTGGCATGAAGGCATAGTTTACGTCATTCCTCCCTTGAGGAAACTGTAGGATACTTCAAAGTCTCGAGATATATAAGAAAATCCCCATACCAAGGATCAGAGTTGGATATCAAGAAGATGTGCTCATCTGGGAATGAGTCATCTTCAACGGCTACATCTTCTTTAGTAGGAAATTCTGCTATAAGTTCAACAAAAACTAAGGACTTATTAGACTTAGCGAACTGTAAATCCAAGTCAAACTCTTGAAGAATGACTATCCATTTGTTAAATTCCCCCCCAACAATCCATCAGGATAAAACATATTGAAACAGATTCACAGCCGCCACTGCTGTCATGGTCCTTAGTAAAATATAGTGACGTAGCCTCTGAACAGCATAAACGACTGCTAAGGCTAATTTCTCAATGTGGGAGTATCTAAGTTCAGGTCCGGCTAAAGCACAGCTAAGATAATAAATGACATGCTCTACAAGCTTATCGTCCTCCTGGACTAGTACTACCCCAATGGTCGGCTCAGACGCGGCCAGATATAATATAAAATCCCTAGAATAATCTGGCAGACGCAATAAGGGTGCCGACAACAAAGCTTTTTTCAATGCCTCAAAAGCAAGCTGTACAGTTTCATCCCATACAAAAGGGGTGTCCTGTTTGAGCAGGCGCATGAAACCCTTAGTAATCTTGGCATAGTTAACAATAAAACGTTGAAGAAAATTAGACTTTCCTTGCAGGCTTTGAAGTTTCCTGATAGAACGAGGAGTAGGAAGATTTACAATGGCCTCAACTTTCAATGGATCCACCTGGATGCCTCTACTAGAGACAATGAACCCATGCGATCTTCCTGACTCAACACAGAATACACACTTGTGGGGATTCAAGCGGATTTTATAATGTCTACATCTCTCAAACATCAACCGTAAATGATCTAGATGTTGAATCATCTTACGAGAGTGTGCAGGAAGATCATCAAGGTATGGTTCGACAATGGCTTTAATATCATGGAAGGCAAAGTTCATAGCCCGTTGAAAGGTTTCCCCAGCATTTTTCAATCCAAACGGCATTTTCTTATACGTGAAGGTACCCCAAGGACAAATGAAAGCAGTTTTATGTTGGTCTTCCGGTTTTATTTGAATTTGATTGTATCCGAAGAAACCATCCATAAACGAGAACACCTCACTTCCCGCACAAGCATCTATAATATGGTCAATAAATGGCATGGGATAGTTGTCCTTAGGAGAGGCTTTATTGAGGTCTCTAAAGTCCGTACAGACACGGATAGTCCCTTGCTTCTTATCAACAGGAACAGGGATGGATACCCATTGTGTCAAAGCTATGGGATAGATAAAACCAGCCTTCAACAGCTTTTCAACTTCAGCCTTTACAGCTGCCGCTTTGCGCGGGTTAACAGGTCTTAACTTTTGTCGAACCGGTTTGGCATCAGGATATGTTTGGATTTCGTGTTCAACAATCGATGGATCTATGCCTGGCATCTCCTCATATGACCAGGAAAAGACATCGCAGAATTCCATGTTGAAATATTGTAACTTCGAAGAATATTCTATATGTATCTTTTGTGGTCCCCGATGGTCCTACTGGGAGAACCACTTGTATTACATTGTACCCCGATGCTCCTAATCAGAAGAACTAATAAGAGTCATGAGGTAGTCCCCTCTAATTGTAAAGGTGGGTCATCAGCACCCCAGTGTGGTTACTTGAGCCTACATGTGTAACTCGAGCCTACATGATTTAACTCAAGCCTACATGTCAAATGAGTTAACTTAAGTGAACGGATGAATATAAATAGAGGTGTAGTGCTCCTCATTTGTGACACACACTCTCAATTGTATAGTGCATTAGTGGAGAAGAGAAGTAGCTGGAGAAGGAGGAGGATCAAGCTTTGATCTCCTTGCTGGTTTATCTTTTATCTTTTTGGGGCATCTATATTGAGGAAGCTTTTGCTGGGTTTTTCCCTTTATGGTTTTCCCAGGATAAATCTTTGTGTTCCTTTTGTATGGTTGTGCTTGTCTATCTTTGAGTGATCCTATTTATATGCTTTTGTTATGAAAATGAAATGAAATACTAATGTCTTAGCTAAGCATATGGAAATTTAACATGGTATCAGACCTAACCTGAGAAGAAGACATTGTGCAGCTATAGAATCTAGGGCTTCTTAATTTTTGGGTCTCTCTCCACAATCCATCAGCAAAAGTATGATAGGATGACTCTCCATTGAATGGCGCATCTTTCTGTCGAAGCGGAATTCAATTCCGAGCATTTTCAGTTTTTGATGTGGAAATTAGGGCTCTCTATAGAAGAGGAATTTTTGTATGAGACCAGCATAGGATTTTTATCCTCATCAAAACCGAATTTTAGAGACCTGGATCAAGAAATTTGGTTGGGTGAAACTATGGGAAAGTCAAACCCTAGTTTGACCTCGAGCTAGAAAAACCCTAAATACTAAAAATGATACGTTTTGGTAAATTCACTATATTCTGAGATTGGCGAAGGATCAGGAGATGAAAATTGTAGGGGCCAAATATAAAATCTTGATGAACACTGTGTCCAAAATTTATCCTCAGATTCGCTGTATTCCAGGAGATATGTTCTCTCCAAGTTAGGGTTCCATCCTCTTCCAGAATTCATCCCTAAACAGGACACCTGGGGAGAATTGAAATATCTTGGGATACAGAGGTCCAAATGGAATTCCTGGAGATGTTCTAGAAAGGGTACGAAATTTAATATTGGTGGTATGAATATTAGACTCAGAATATGAACCAATGACACGTGGAATTCCGTACAACTTCTCTATTCTAAACAGTCCTGTAACAGGTCATCTTGGGAAAAGGATCATAAATCCAAAAAGGTGAAACAAATTCTGATGAAACCTATGGTGTTGGATCAGGGACATGCGATTTTACCTCAGTACAAAATTTTAGAGACATAGGAGCATAAATTTCAGAGATATAATAGAAACAGTAACAGGAATTTCTGCTGAAGAAATTGGAAAATTAGGGCTTCCTGTTCTGGGAGCTTCCCTCCATTGTTTTCAGAAATGGAGTATGTTGGACAGCTCCATTTGAAGAGATATATCTGTCTATCCAATCAGATCTGAAATATTCCAAGTTTTGAAATTAGGGTTTCTGTGACAAACCCTAGATCAGCTAGCTCCGGAACCAGGACGTACACCTCAAATCGGTAAGATCTAATCCTTTGCTATGTTCATTTGAGGTTCTCATTTCGAAGTGATCTATCACATCATCTTGATCATAAGCTTGGTGAAGTTGACAACTTCCAAGCCTAGAAGTATATGATCTCTCTGAAGAAAATGGATTGGACACCTACATGAGCATAGAGGTTCTGGTTTCAGAGGGAGATGAGGCTAGAATCCTTTCTCAAGAAGAAATTGGTCAAAGCCCAGAAGATCATTGATGATTCAGTCATGAATCAACTTGTACTACAAGTGTCTTCCATAAAGACATCGATGATGTTTGATTCCTTGACCAAGCTATTTGAAGGGAAGAACATAGATCGGAATATGACCTTAAGAAACCAGCTGAAGAATGTGAAGATCCAGAA
>LPNX010320091.1:408421-469922 GCA_001517045.1 Pseudotsuga menziesii
CCATTGATGTACTTAACAAATACCAGACCAGAAATTTGTTTTGCTGTGAACACCTTAAGTCAATATATTTTTCAACCAAGACAGGTTCACCTAGTAGCTACAAAACATGTGATGAGATATCTGAAAGGGACTATAGACTTTGGTATATACTATGATGGTAGCCATGAGTATAGATTGTATGGCTACATAGATGTAGATTGGGATGGAAGTATCTCAGACAAGAAAATCACATCAGGTATATGATTTTGGTCTGCTATGAGTTCATGGTTTAGCAGGAAACAGTCTAGTGTTTCTCTTAGCACGGTTGAAGCAGAATACATAGCAGATTGCTCTACTAAGTTGTGAATCCATATGGCTTCAGAAGCTGATATCAGGTCTCTTTGACCTGAAGATGGACACTACAATGATTCTATATGATAACCATAGTTGTGATGACAAAGAACCCTGTGTTTCAACGTAACACGTAGAAATCCGGTATTTCTACATACAAGATAAGATGCAGATGATGATACTGTAGATGCAGATGATGGTGATTCAGTATTTCTATACTGAATGTATAGATGATGATGATTTCAATATTCCCATACTAAAGATATAGATGATATTTCAGTATTTACATACTGTAGATACAGATGATGGTGATTCCATATTTCTATACTGAATATATAGATGATGATGCTTTCAGTATTCACATACTGGAGATACAGATGGTGATAGATCAGTATTTAGATACTGAATATGTAGATGATGATGGTTTGGATAATGATTTACTGACGAAGCCTTTGCCTCGAGTAGAGTTCGAACATTTTCGAGACAAGCTTGGTGTTGTTCGGAAAGACCTTCCTCGAAAGGGGGGGTAGTGATGTTGCAGTGGGATTGTATCATCCCTGGGCATTTGCCCTAAAGTGATCCGGAGACCTCGGTCCTCGAGAATGAAGAGGGATTGTATCATCCCGGGACATCTGTCCATAATAGATCCGGTGACCTTGGTCATCGAGAACGTGATGGGATTGTATCATCCTGGGACATCTGTCCATAATAGATCTGGTGGCTTCGGTCCTCGAGAATGTGGTAGGATTGCATCATCCTTGGACATAGTCCTAAAGTGATAGGGAGTGATTATCCCGTAATTGTATCCTATGACTTCGGTCATCGAGAATGTGGTAGGATTGCATCATCCTTGGACTCAAGTCCTAAAGTGATAGGGAGTGATTATCCCGTAATTGTATCCGGTGACTTCGGTCGTCGAGAATGTGGTAGGATTGCATCATCCTTGGACTCAAGTCCTAAAGTGATAGGGAGTGATTATCCCATAATTGCATCCGGTGACTTCGGTCGTCGAGAATGTGTTAGGATTGCATCATCCTTGGACTCAAGTCCTAAAGTGATAGGGAGTGATTATCCCATAATTGTATCCGGTGACTTCGGTCGTCGAGAATGTGGTAGGATTGCATCATCCTTGGACATAGTCCTAAAGTGATAGGGACTGATTCTCCCGTAATCAATCCGGTAACTTCGGTTGTCGAGAATGTGGTGGGATTGTATAATCCCTGGACTTTAAGTCCAAAAGTGATCCAAAGACCTTTTGTCTTTGAGTTGTGGATTGCAGGTTGTTGCTGATGATGATGATGCCGTACTGATCGAAATATCAGAGTATGATGATGATGACGTACTGATCGAAAGATCAGAGTATGATGATGATGACATACTGATCGAAAGATCAGAGTATGATGATGATGTTTCTAATCGAAAGATCAGAATGTGATGATGATTATGATCGACAGATCAAAATATGATGATGATGATGTTGCTGCTGATCGAGAGGTCAAAGTACTGAAGATGTTGCTGTTGATCAAAAGGTCAAGGTGCTGAAGATGTTGTTGCTGATCAAAAAGTCAAAGTGCTGAAAATGTTGCTGATCGAAAGGTCAAAATGTTGAAGATGTTGTTGCTAATTGAAAATTCAAAGTGCTGAAGATGTTGCTGATCGAAAGGTCAAAATTCTGAAGATGTTGTTGCTGATCGAATAGTCAAAGTGCTGAAGATGTTGCTGATCGAAAGGTCCAAGTGCTGAAGATGTCGTTGCTAATTGAAAGATCAAAATGTTGAATATGTTGCTGATCAAAGACTGAAGATGTTGTTGATGATGAAGACTGAGGATTGAATATGAAGACTACATGATGTTGAAAAGATTCCAATGATTTATAGATGTGTTACCCTGCTGATGTTGATGATGTCCCCTATCTCTACTCTTGTTGATGATGATGTTGTTGTAGAATACCCTTCTCGTTAAGGGGGAGTGTTGAAATATTGTAACTTCGAAGAATATTCTATATGTATCTTTTGTGGTCCCCGATGGTCCCACTGGGAGAACCACTTGTATTACATTGTACCCCGATGCTCCTAATCGGAAGAACTAATAAGAGTCATGAGGTAGTCCCCTCTAATTGTAAAGGTGGGTCATCAGCACCCTAGTGTGGTTACTTGAGCCTACATGTGTAACTCGAGCCTACATAATTTAACTCGAGCCTACATGTCAAATGAGTTAACTTAAGTGAACGAATGAATATAAATAGAGGTGTAGTGCTCCTCATTTGTGACACACACTCTCACTTGTATAGCACATTAGTGGAGAAGAGAAGTAGCTGGAGAAGGAGGAGGATCAGGCTTTGATCTCCTTGTTGGTTTATATTTTATCTTTTTGGGGCATCTATATTGAGGAAGCTTTTGCTGGGTTTTTCCCTTTAGGGTTTTCCCAGGATAAATCATTGTGTTCCTTTTGTATGGTTGTGCTTGTATATCTTTCAGTGATCCTGTTTATATGCTTTTGTTATGAAAATGAAATGAAATACTAATGTCTTAGCTAAGCATATGGAAATTTAACAGTCCAAGCTTAGGATTCTCCGCATCGTGCATAGGCCTCGGTGCCTCAGGGATAATCTCATACAAGATCCTAGATTGTGAATAAATTAAATCCAGTTGCTGGGCCCTGAGAATGGCTTCTTCTTCATTCGTCACTCCTGAGGTGGATACATCCTTAGATATGTAGGGAAACAGGGATTTAAGGAACCACTCTAAAAGGAAATCAGGAGGGATAGTGGCTTTTATAAGGCTCTTTCACCTCCTCCACTCTTGGATGTGATCCGAGATGTGGGTAGCCTTGTTCTGCCTAAAGGTAGATAACATGTCCGTTTCGAAATCATATCGGACCGGAAGCTGAAAGTGGTTAAGAAATGCACTAGCCAAGTCCCAGAAACTAATGAAAGCAGCAGAAGGCAATTCAATATACCATTTTTCCGTGGTACTTGTTAAGGTTCTCTGGAACAGCCTCAACCTAACTGAATCTTCATTCAGTGAATTCAAAGAACACCATAAATGGAATGTGGTGGCATGAGCCCCAGGATCTTCACCAACTTTGCCCTCGAATTTAGGGATGTCTGATGGCAATTTGGTGGGAATAGGTGGCCATGAGGGGTCATGTCTCACCGGGTCATTCATCAATTTTGACAAATTTGGCAATTTTAAAGTTGCTAGGAACGAAAGTTTGGGTCGAACCGGGGTACTAAATGTGCCATCCTGGGGATTAGAGGGACCTACCCCCGAATGCCCATAGGTAAAAGTGGGGTTGCCCCCTGCCACTGGTTGCGAAGTGGGTAGATTACTCTGAAACGGATTCCATCCGTAAGCCATAGGATTGTGTGTGGGAGGTGCAGTATAAGAAGTTTGGGCCATCCCAATAGAAACAGGGGTCTGAAAGACAGGAGCCGATATCCCTCCTCTAAACAATGAAAAGGGAGAGCTCGTAAACGGGGCCGAAATTGGAGTTTGGAAACTTTTCCCATAAGAGATATTGTTCCCAAACTACACTACTACATACGAAGGTGATGGGCCTACATATGGAATGGAAGGGGGAATGTGCCCCCCATTCCAAGGAAATCCTTGGACGAACGCCAAGGATCCTACCGGACCGCTCTAGGTATTATATGGAAAGGAAGAAGGAACAGTAGGTATACTAGGGATCCCAGTAACCATATCACCAAAAGTACCTGCTAGGTTTGAGTGAACTGGTGGTTGAACCACCCAGCTCGCTAGAGTCAAAGGTGTAGAAGGTATACTAGATCTAGGGGCACTTACCGGGGGAAGTAGTACCCCTTCAACCAGAATGGCTGACGTGAAGACAAAATAAATTTCTCCCATAGAAGAAATAATCCTACCCACAGGGACACCTAAAATAGGTGAATCAAAAGGTCTAACCTAAATGATCATAGGATCGTTTAAATCAGTCAAGGGTGTGTTAAAATTCCTTGCAAACTCGTCAGTTTACAAGTCTTCTATCTCAACTATATCAAGATCAAAACGGTTAGATATAAGTTTTGGTTCACCTAGAACTTCACTTATTCCTACCGGTTCAAATTAACCATCCGTGTCCAATCTCCGCCTTTGGGGTGGAGGTGGAGGCTCCAATGTGACGAGAGGAGGAAGGTTTCACAACCTTCTTGACCTTCTTATAGGTTGGTCCTCCA
The DNA here is from genome assembly GCA_001517045.1 of Pseudotsuga menziesii. Lineage (NCBI taxonomy): Eukaryota > Viridiplantae > Streptophyta > Pinopsida > Pinales > Pinaceae > Pseudotsuga > Pseudotsuga menziesii. The sequence goes on from LPNX010320091.1 coordinate 412,944, forward strand.
TGATTCAAAATTTGACAAATCAAACCCTAAGGCCAACTAAACACAAGAAAAACCATAGAGCACACACTATCAAAATCCTAAAGCCTCAAAAAATCAATCAAGGGTGAAAGATATGCTTTCCCGAAGAAAGCTGAAGAATGATTACTTGGTGTCCTTGAAGTGGTTCTTAGGAACAAGTGGAGGAATCACCCACTGCCCTCCTACACTTACAACAAGGGTTCCCTTCCAAGCCCATACAAGGTGAACTAGAAATAGCCTTCCGATTTACCTAGGTATGAACCCTAAATGTCTAGAGACTAAAGGCTACCTTAGCTATACCAACAGTCTAGGGGGACATTCGCAAGCCTGACTCGTATGCATGGGCAGGGTAGTTGAGCTTGAAACTCTGTCTAGGACAGAATCCCTAGATGCATAAAAGTCCTAATTTACATTTTGACAAGGAATTGGAGGGTTATCTCCTCAGTCCAATGCCTCCATGCGGCCTCGTGCTTGACTCCCTTTTGAGAGGAGCTTCCTAGATACAATTGATAAAGTCAAAGATTTACCTAAAGAAAGGTCCACTACGTCTGAATTTTTAAACTTATGGGAAGTTTACACTTCCTATCCCACAAGTCTAGCCTAAGCTAGTAGGTGAAAGGCCCCTAAAAATAAAAATTACTGGTAAATTTTAATTATTGCGTTCATTTTAAAGGGATTTTTCTTACTCAGAAGGAAATGGAGTGATGAACTATGGTTTTTTTGACTCGATAAGAAATAAAAAAGTAAAGGTGTATTCTTTTTTTCAAAGCAAATTACCACTATTAAAGCAAACTTCTTTTTCTTTTTGTAAATATATATTGATGAACAAATGCAACGATAAAGAGAAACTAAGTCTATGTTTTTTGTAGTTTTTGAGATTATATTTTAAAACTGAAAATGAAAACTACTTATGCAAAAGCAAATGCAAAAGCTTGAAAATGTTTTTCTTTTCACTTTTTAAAAATGCTCAAACTCTACCATGCACCTAAAATTCACTAAAATTGAGTATACTTGGATCAAATCAACTGTATAAAATAAGCAAACTCAAGTAAACAGGTCAATAAAACCAAGAATCAACCAACAAAGGGAGATGGGAACCCTAGCTTGGGTGTGCACAATGACAAAGGTAAGTGACGAACCAACCACTATCAAAAGATAGACTGGAAAAACAATGCCCAAAACCCTGATCACTGATTCGGAGAGAGACACTTCAACCTATAACCCAAACAGGCCAACCTACTTCAAAATGCAAACAGAAGACAATCCAAACAAAAGAAACCCAAGGGATTTACAAGAAAGCAGCAAGTGTGGTCACCAGGGTCTTCAGACTAACTGCACAGTATCCATAAAGAAAGCCAACTAACAAACATGAATTACACAAAGACATGGACAAGCAAACCCTAGCCTAAAAAATCCCTATTTCCAGGCTTGTACGTGACTGTATATAAGGGAAACTCGTGTACTGTACGCGACTGTCCAAGAGAGCAACTCACGTATGCAGGCATCTGTATGCGACTGTGTAGCAGAGCAACCCACGTATAGGTACAAATTTTTTCTCAAAAAATAAGAAAAACCCACGAGGATTTCAAACACTATGATAAGCATGAACCAGGATAAAATACCACACACAAACTTCAAGGTAAAGACTGGTCAGGGGTGACAGAAACAACCTAAAGTAGTCTGGGCTCCCCAGCGGAGTCGCAATTTCTGTTGTACAGGAATAAACACCTTATAACCGAAGGTTTGGGGTTACCAACATACTCATAAAAGTTGCAGGAAATCGACCCTGGAGTACAGAAAAGGAAATAAGAGGATAGAATAGACTCACCCGATACACGACGGTTGATCCTAGCTTTGTCCTCTTCCGCTTTGCTTCTCCTTCACCTGTCAAGAGAAAATCCTCCAAGTGCAAGATTATACATGTATATAAAACAGGTCAGATAAATCATATACGAAGTTCTTAATCATAAGTATTCATCAAACCATGATACATGAAAGATATTCTGGACACATATGGAATAAGGATTCTCTTTATTAACAGTAGTGAATGAGTTCAGATTACAACCCAATGCCTAAGACAAGGACTCCTCTGCAACCAAAGGATTCTGAGTTCCACTGCTCCAAAGACTTCTGAATAGACTCCACCAGCATAACTTTGCTCTCCAAGTATGATTGATTAATACCGTCCCTAAGGCCTTTATTTATACTTAGTGAAATAAGGCAGTTTCGAGGGTTAAGGAGGTTGAGACAATTAAGGTGATTATTGTTAAGGGCTTAACAAATCTCAAATAATCATGATTTATTATTTTTAATGTCAAAGGAAGCTGTAGGCATGTATTAATACTGGCAACCCGCGTATGACACGCGAGTTGCTCTAAGGGGAACCCGCGTACAGATCTGTACACGAGATGCTATTACAGATACTCGCGTACAACACGCGACATGCTTTAATTAAAAGGCGTGTATGTACACGAGTTGCATATAGGAAGAGGTGTGTACAGCACTTGACATATTCAAAGGTAAAAATAACCAGCTGGATGGATGATAAATGTAATTCATAATATGCCCATCTATAGTATTTTAGGCAACCTTCAATCCATAAATGTCCTTTTGTGTGCCAACATAAAGAAGGTCGGCACTCGGACGAAGAAGTGTCATTCAGGTGGATAACATTATGAGAAATTTGTATTGTAGAAAAATTTTCCAATATGATATCTATGTCACCAACATATAATTGTGAGCACCCATAAGTAGGTACTCCTTCATAGTTCAAGCATCAATCAGTAGATGCCCTTTGGTCCATGTCCATAGTAGAATGTGTCTTGGAATGATATTATATAGTTTCAAGGGAATATTTTTCATTCTCATGTGATGTTTCCTAATATTTTTCAAAGTCACTTGGGAGTGACTTTCGATCCTCATAATATGATTCTTTTTCTGCTTCACCACCCACAAAAATTGGTATCTCCTTGGTCTCCTCCATACTTGTGCATTGTTGATTATTCCTTAATAAGTTATCATTTTCCTTCTTGTAAAAAATACATACTTTATAAGATACTCTTGGAAATAATACCTTTCACTAATATCCAATCTCAAATTTTGATACCTTCGTAGCATGCTTCGATATCTTTGGATGTAATTTCTTCTTCCCTTGGTAGGGGGGAAGGAAAGTGGGCTTGGTGGGTAGATTATGAAACCAAGACATATCTGAAAATTTTTATTCAATGGATGGTAATAATGAAAAGGTGCAATTATCATGCTCTGGTACCACTGTAATGTCCCTTTTTGTAAATTTTGAGAAAATTACAAATTGGGCAAAACTCAAGCTTAACTAGTCATGACTCTAGAGGGTTCCAACTTTCACCAAATGGTCCTGAATTTGAAAGGATATGGTATGGTGAGACTTAAAACATCCAAATTTGTTTTATTTATACTTTGTATAATTTTTTATACCTATGCAAACTTTTTTGGGGCTAATGACAAAAATACCAAAATTACTAGGAAATTGTGTTCAAATCCCCTAAGGGTGATGGCCAAACTAGCTCTCCAAATAAAGTACGAACATCCAAAATTAAAAGAATATAGTATGAGAATGAGTATCAGACATATATTACTGTCCTTAATCATTTTTATCAAGTTCTGCAAATGGATTATGGACTGCAACATTTGTAGGGTAAATTTCAGTGAAATTGCTTATGGGGAAATTGCATAACTAGCTCGATTTTGACATATGAAAGGTGGAGTTAAAGGTTCATATCAGGATGTGACCTATAGGTACCATATAAATAATACCAATTTATTCCCCAATAGTATTAAACACCATATAAATCCCTTCATACAAGTCTGGTATACAACTCATTCAGTATGGGGGTCAAATACATGAAAACTAGTGAATTAGTAGCATGGAATTGCAAGAGTTTCACATATGGATTTCTTGGATTTTGACCATAGAGGATAGAGAAATGAAATTAAAGAGTGGAAAATCATGTATTACTGTCACAAAATCATAAAACTTAGATAACATCCTTCATACAAATATGATACAAGACTCCTTCAAGATTGAAGCTAAAGTCATGGAAACTAGTGATTCAATGGCATGGGAATGAAATATTTTCACACATGAGTTTATTGGATTTAGACCCACAGAGGATATGAAAATTAAATTACAAAGTAATACATCATATATGGATTTACCAACATCATCTAAATCATATAATATCCCTCATACAAATTTGGTATAAAACTACTTCAATATTGAAGCCAAATCCATGAAAACTAGTTATTCAAGAGCATGGGGAATGTGAGCATTTCATACATATATTTCTTATATTTATACTTAAATAGAATATGTATATGAGATTACATATCCATTCATCATGTATCAAATCTTGGGCATAAACTATCTTCAACAAGGCGCAAGAATCACTCCAACACGTGCGCCATCAAATGAGAGTGTGGGGGAATGGAGAAGAAGGAATAAGAGAATGGGGAGATAGATGAGAATTAGACTATATGGACCTTCAAACTGAAAATAAAACTCCATAATTAATCTCCCATAAGAGTTATTAATGGCCTCTCCATCAACCAACTTGGAAAGGAATCCAACTCCCTCGAAATTGGTTCACAAGCAGGGAGAGTGAACGCTCACCGTGCAATGGAGAAGCAAAATCTCTCCAAAATGACAAAGGTCAATTAAAAAATGATCAAAATATATTCTCCATACTCATGAAATCCTTTAATTAACTTCATTATTCCTCCTATGTTCAAATTTCCCTCCATGATATTCCTCCAACTCATCTTAGTGGTTTAGTAACTCTCATGACACTTATCTTCCTCTTCATGCTCCAATTCTTTCCCCAATTCAAATGGCTGCATATAAATCCCAAATTCAACCTATTGGTGGCTATTTTTATCCATGACATGTAAAAAATTTCATATGTCAGCAATTGGGTCTGAATTTGTCATACTTGTCATAGAATCTTGCATCATTTGTTGTCATAGAGTGCATAGAATCTCCTTCCAAGTACCTTGTCTTCTAGTCTCTTCCTATTCCATGGGAGTTACCATCCTTTACCAATTCTAATTCCTTGGCTGATCATTATATGATATTTTACACCAAATTACCATCCAATAATGTTACATTACCCATGTGTTCGAATTTGGATGAATATCATGCCAAGTGTGTGGGGAATCTAGTCACCCAAAGTATTCACAAGATTCCAAGCGTATTTATGAACCCATGCCACATTATTTTCCTATAATTTATCATTTATGTGACCCATTTAAATGTGAATATGGTAAAATAATGTCCTTTTGGGTCCCATAGCCCCTTATTACAAAATTTATGTCTCCATCTAAACTTATGGAACTAGTAGGTTGGTGAAATATTATTTGCAAATAGTATTAATTGGAAAATATTTAATTGGCGACATGAAATTTATAGTGTCATGGGATCTTGAGAACAACCTCGAAACATATCCAAATTCAGTTACAATGTGGGGATCAAAACCACATAGAAAAAAACCTTAACAAATTCTGACTTGGCAGATTTACCATGATCAAAAGCAAATTGGGAAAGCACGCTGGGCTGCGCGTAATGGATAAAAATGGAAAACTAGACACCCGGGACTCAGGTCTTCTTGGTGAAAACGATGGTTTTAGAGGATATTTGAACAACCTGCAATGATTTCCTTCATTCTTGCATATTCAACCAACAAAAACAATTCTGAATATAAATCTAAAACCCGCCAATATCTCTGTCATCCAATCCTCCTGGGCCTACCCAATTTCGCAGATTTGTTTCCATCTTCAGAGTGAGCATTTCTCCCTTGCGAAATGATTCTGAACCCTAGATCTCTCCCATATGAAATCTACACCATTGATTTTATCCACACTTTATCTCCATTTCACACATAAACTTATCTTCTTTCCCCTCACACCTTTGTCTTGAGGAAACATTTTTGGACATAGATCTGAATATTCAATAAATATTACCTGTCGAATAATGAAACTCCCACATGATTTCACAATCCGACATCCTAATAAACTTTCTTCTTATTTCCATTGCGAAATGAATTTGAGCAATAGATCAAAACTTTGCCATGATCTCCGCCATTCAAAGTGCAGGGTCTACAATATTTTGCAGCCCCGAACTATTTGATCTCTTGTGCATGTTTTGACTACGAAATGCATATCCAACATAGATCTAGCCCTCTCAAGATCATGGTTGTCAGAATAAGCGGGTCCTACAAGATTTCGAAGCCCCAAAATATTTTATCTCTCATGCATGTTTCATCTGCAAAATGCATATCCACCATAGATCTGGCCTGCTCAAGATCATGGTCATCAGAATAAGTGGGTCCTACAAGATTTCACAAACAGAAAAACTCAATTACCCTACGCTTATTGCTGTTGTGAAATCCACATCGACCATAGATATTCATCATCGTTATATCTCAACCCTTGAAATATGTTGCTCATACCATATTTCGCAAAGGCAGAGATTTTGTATGTCCGTGAATGTTGGGGTTGGGAAATCCTCATCCGTCATTGATCTTGGACAACATTCAATCTCAACCATTAAAATATGAAAAGTATAATAGATTTCACAAACCTCCATAATTTATTTCTCTACAGGGATACTTTTAGGGGCGAATTTTAGCCCAGTGGGCTATTTTTCCATGTTTTTTCCCCAAAAAACATTTGCCATTTTGCATTTTTTGAAGCCCTATTTTGCCCAATTTTGATGGGGTAAAATTTTTTCACCTTAAAAATCGCCAAATTATTATATAAACGATATAAAATCCTTGGAAATTAAAATATTTTTTGAAAAATATCGCCAATCATTTTATAGTTGGCGTTTTAAGAATTGGTAATATTCGCCAACATTTATACACTTTTAAATAAGTATGGTTCCTTAAAATCATCCCTGTTTCTCTATGCATGTTTACTCAGATAAATCCTTATACACCATCGATCTGCCTCTCGCTATCCGTCCAATGGCCACTCTTTCCTGCAAATTAATCTCCTTCCGCCAATGTATAATTTATTTAAAAACCGTGCATCTGTCCTTAGAAAAATTAATCTACAGCCTAGGTTTCCTCTGCTTATGCATCTAAGCCATTTATTGATTTCAACAATTAACCTGGAGCGGATTTCTCATTAATACACATTTGCAAAGTTAAAAAATAAGAAATCTTTCAATTATTTGGCATTTCTAACCTAGAAATGATCCTTTGAACATCTTCAAAACCTTATTACCACTTTTCAAGGTCATGTGATATGAAAATGTACAGACCTTATTCCTCCTTTCATTGTCCTAATCCCTTTCCAACTACTTATCCCAAAAACTAGTGCTAACACACATGTAAAAATATTCAAACTTTATCACAGGTGCTAATAAGTACACCATACACATATATTTCACTTAGTCAAGTTGATTCCAACAGGTAATAAGAAAGTAAGTACAATGTGTTTAACTAATATATATGTCTAATCAAATATGGGGTATTACATACACCCACCCTTCGGAAAACTTTGTCCTGAAGTTATGGTCAAAATAGTAATGGAAAATCTCGACGCATGGTCTCTATGTCCTCCTAGGTAGCAGATCCTAGGATATACTTGTCCCACTATACCTTAACTTGGTGCACATGTCGAATACGGAGTTTTCAAACCCTATGATCAAGTATACATAATGGTTTGACCATGAAGGTTCCCTCATTCGAGACCTACAATTCCTTTTAATGAAGTTTGTGAGTTTCATCAGTGATGTAATGTCGCAATACCAAAACATGAAATACACTATGATTTTTATGCAAGTGGGGTGGAAACACAAGACAATAAGCAATTGTTTCAATTCTCTCAAGAATATTAAATGGCCCTATGAAGCGAGGTGACAACTTGGTCCCCTTTCCAAAGAGAATGATACTTTTGTTTGGCCTGATGCAAAAAAATAACCACTCTCCCACCTTATAATTTCTATCAGGTCTATGAGCATCCACATAACTCTTTTTCCTATACTGTGCTTCCTTTAACCATTGCCTAATATGTACCACCTCCTCTTCCATTTCCTGCATCAGTTCAAGCTCAATTAAAACTTGATCTTCCAACCTGTCCCAACTGAGTGGTGTCCTATATGATATCCCATACAGTGCTTGATATGGAGGCATACCAATGGAGCTATGATTATTTTTTTTCTATGTAGACTCCACCAAGGGAAGATATTTATCCCAATGGGTTTGTTGGTCCATAACATACATCCTAAACATGTCCTCCATCACCTGATTTTCCCTCTCGATCTGTCCATCTATCTCAAGGTGATAATATAAGCTCAAATTCAACCGAGTCCCTAATGTTGACTGTTATTGTAGTAGGAATCACCACACAAGTAGGATCAGTAAAGAAATAAATAACAATAATAAAATGTAATTTATTATTATTAATTGACAAGTTGGCCCCACTAATTAGGTCAAGTTGAAACAGTTTAAAAAGTCACCCACAAACTGTATAAATAGAGGGCGCCTCTCTTCATTTGGACACAATGTAACTTTGCACTACTACACAAGTTTGCCCTTGCTAGAGAAGTTTTCTATTGCAATTGGAGAGGAGATTTTTTGGGGCTCTCTATCTTTGGATAAGTTTTTCCTTATCTTTCTTGGGTTTTATACTACTACGATTTGGAAGTACTTCTATCTTTGGACGACTCTTCTGTATTGGAAGGGTGAGATTGGGGTTGACATTATTTTGTCTATGGTTGGGAGATGATTGTTGATCATCGTAAACGAGATCCACAATGTTTTGTTTTTGTGCTTTGAAATTATTCTTGTGACTTGGTTTTGTTGTTGTCAAATTATAACATCGATTGCATGCTTATCTAAAATATGGAACTAAACTTAGGGTCTCTATCGGATATTATATTCTTAGGAATTTTGTGAACATGTAAAATTTCATTTATGAATACCCTTGCTACATTAGAAACATCATAAGTGTCTTTGAATAGAATGAAATGTGCACTTTTGGTTAACTTATCAACTACTACCAAGATGACATTAATTCTCAGATACTTGAGAGGCAATCCTACAACAAAGTCCATGGAAATGATTTCCCACTTAGACATAGAAATATCATGTGTCTGTAAAAGACCATTTGGATGGCGATGGTCAAATTTAACGTGCTGACATTCAAGGCACTTAGAAACAAATTTCACTACATCACCCTTCATACCTAACCAAAAGAAGAGATTCTTCATGTCTCCATACATCTTCTTCACCTTTGGATGTGCACAATAATGTGCTCTATGAGCCTCTCTAAGGATTGTTCCTCTTATATTCCCCTCCTTAGGAATATACATCCTCCCTTGAAATTGCAATAATCCATCTTCTGTAAGATGGTACCCTTCATACTTAGACTATAGTTTCTTCCCACTCTAAATTGCTGATGTTACCTTCAAATAACAACTATCCCCCAAAATTTGTCCCAATACTCTCTCCCTTGAATCAAATTTCAAGGGAACTAAGGAGAAGAGGCTCGGTATTCTGCTTAGGCCATCAACCACTACATTCTCCTTCCCTTTTATGGATGAAATAACAAAGTCATACTCACTCATAAACTCACTCTATCATCTCTTCCTGGCATTCAAGTCTCTTTGTGTAAAAATATATTGTAATATCTAATGGTATGTTTGAAGTGTGAAGCTCCTCCCAACAAGGGAGTGCCTCCACAATTTTAGTGCCAACATTGTCGCTTCCAACTCTAAGTCATGTGTGTTATACTTCTCCTCACGAGGTCTTATCTTATGAGACGCATAAGCTATTACCCCACCTTCCTGCATTAGAACTGCTCCTAACCCTTGCTTTGAGGCATCAATACATACCATGAAGTATTTATCCCTGTATGGTACCTGCATAGTTGGTGCACTTGTTAACAATATCCTCAACTCAATATAAGTGACATCACATTCACTGCTCCATTCATACAGAGTTCGCTTGTGCTACAAGGTGGTAATGGGTTTCACAAATTTGGAAAATCCTTCAAAAAATATCTAGTAATATCCTTTTAACCACATGAAGCTCCGTATTTCATGTGAATTCTTTGGAATTATCCAATCCTTTATGGCCTTCACCTTCTTTGGGTCTATTGAGATCCCCTCCCCCTGAGATAATATGTCCCAAGAAGTGAATCTCCTTTTGGAAGAAAGAACACTTTGACAATTTTCCATATAGTTTATATTCTCTTAAGTATGTCAATACTAGCCGTAAGTGTTCCTCATGTCCCTTCTCATTTTTAGAGTAGATAAGAATATCATCTAAGAATACTTGCACAAAGCATTCCAAGTAATTTTGAAAAACACTATTCATGAGGCTCAAGATTACTGTTGGTGCATTGGTTGAATCAAATGACACCACTATGAACTTGTAATGCCCAAATTGAGTTCAGAAAGTAGTCTTAGGACTGCCACCTTTAATCCTAAGCTGGTGATACCCAAATCACAAATCGATCTTAGAGAATACTGAATCTCCTTTCATCCGTTCAAATAGATCATCAATTCTAGGTATAGGGTATCATTGTGCCCTTATTCAAAACCCTGTAAATGATGCATAATTGAAAATATCCATCCTTCTTCTTAATGAAGATAACTGATGCACCCCATGGTGAGATACTGGGTATAATTAGTCCCAAGTATAGTAGTTCCTTTAGCTGTACCTGGATCTCATGAAACTCTGGTGTTTTCATCCTATAAGGATTTTTTGAGATTGGTTTTGCACTGAGATTCAGTTTGATCGTAAAATTGAGCTCTCTTTCTGGAGGTAAATCTAGCAATTATTTTGGAAATACATCCTTGAACTCATATAACACTAGGTATGAGTTCAAAGAAGGTCCTTTCCTCTCACTCACTGCATCAACTACAAATAACTAACATACTTGTCTTAGGCATCTCTTAGATTTCATCGTAGAGATGAAACAAAGGGACACCTTCCTCTTCAAACCTTGGATATGAATTGACCTTCCTTCATCATCAAGGTACAACTATTTATTTTCATAGAAATCTAATAAATCCATGTCCTTCTAACCAATCCATGCTGACAATAAGGTCATAGGTCCCTGGACAGGTGACATATGCATCCAACCAAGTGGTGCAGACTCCCAAGTCAACTTGACACATATTCACCTAAAGACCTACTGCTTGCTTAACTCTCGAATCCATTTCAACCAATCAAAAATCATCGTGCTAGTAGGATACCAACCCACATTTATCTAATGCATATGGTAAAATAAAACTATCATTTGCACTTGGATCAAATAAAATTTTAAGTTTGACAATGTTTACTTTACCAGTGGATTCTATTACAGTGGACTGATGTTATGATTGTTAGTTATGAATCGCTCCATGAATCTGATGATTGTTTCCTAAACTATTCATGGGTGGTTTTCCTTCCTTGTTTTTTATGCTTGACTGACCCCTATGACATTCATGTTGGTAATGAGGACCTTTACATCCCTAACATGAGAGATTGGGTGAGGCATGCATGTTGCTCAGAGGAGTCCTCTGAGCTAAGTTCTATTATTGTTTGACAATTACAAAACCAATATCACTAGAAAAAAGACAAAGCAGAAAACAATGTATGGAAATCATTTATCCACGATGATCACAAAGAACATCTCCCAACCATAGACAAACAATTTCACCCCCAAGCTCGACCTTCCAAGAGAGAATAATCATTCAAAGATAGAGTCTTTCTAGATTGTAGTAGCATAACCCCAAGAAAATAAGAGAAAATAAGGAAACATTCTCCAAATATGGAGAAAACCCATAAAAATCCTCTGTAACTGCACTAGCGAACTTCTCTTAGTAGAGGGTGAACTTGTCTTGTAGTGACCAAGTTGCAGTGTGTCGAAAATGAGGATAGGTGCCATCTATTTATACATATTTTGCTAAAAAATATAATTTTTAATTGGGGCTGACTTGGCAGTTTTATTGGGGTCAACTTATCTTAATTGGTCCCTTTTTTGGGCCGACTTGACTTGATTTGACCATTTTCTGGGCCAACTTTTAATTGGGGTCAACTTGACTTCTTTTTTTTTGCTGAGGCCGAATTGTAATTAAATAATAAAAATATTTTATTATTATTATTATTTTTTCTTTCAGGGTCGACCTATGAGGATGATCCTCACGTAATTACTACTCCAACACTCCCTCTTATCCAGGGAGGCATCATCATCAACTAAAATGCATATGGATATCATTAGTACACAACAACTATCTCAAACATCTCTATACACATGGAATGGATCCTGACAATTCTCACTTTGTTGAAAAGTGTCTATCAAACTACATGCATTAATTCAATCCAATTCAAAGGAGAACATGCACAATCTCGACAAATTGTTCTTATGCTCAACCCAGTTCATTAGGGAAGCATGCACCAACTCTATAACCTGTGCATTTGCTCAAACTAGTTTTTTAGGGAAGCATGAACCAACTCCACAACTCATGCATCTTCTCAATCCAGTTCATCAGGAAGCATGCACGTAATCAACATGCATAAACAAAACCTAAAGATAACACCAGGACTATCACTACTAGTGAGTCTTCACCACATCATGGGATACAACCTCCTCATAACATCCATAAGGACTATAATCACATGAGGGCTCACGAGGGCCATAAATTTATGTGATACTTTCAACATATCGGTATGGGATACAACCCATAAATCTCCCAACCATACAGGTTGCTAAATTTGTATTGTAACCAACCCTGTTTCATGCTGGGTGTAACACTAAAGAGCCAATCCTTTTTCATACTGGATGTAGCACTCAACAATGCCAGACCTTTTTCATACTGAATGAAAATCACATACATTTTCCTACATATCCAACCTTGTTTCATGTTGGGTATGAAGACAGGTTTATACATAACTGAGACTGTGACTATTACTCCACCTCGAGGATGAGTCTCAGATAGTCACACATATTCCTCTGATATCTTGACTATGATCTCATTTCTAAGATGCTTCTCAAATAGCCATCGAAGGTCTTGACTATGTCTCCAGTCATGTGGGTATACAAAGTCATGTATAATGACTAACCCAATGAGCTACAGAGCCATGTACCATGACTAACTGGGATTGGAGCTATGTATAACATAACTTACCATTGTTGGATTCACTGTATAACTATGCGACTCACAAGTGTCCATCCAAAACTCAAGTGTTCATCACGAGTCACCGTAATAGTTCACATATGCCCATATTAAATTTATCACCCAAAAATGTTTACCTAGAATTTAGGGGTTCCCAAAATCATTGTCACCGTTCATAGGTGTTTTCCCTAGATGTGTACCTATAACATAGGTGTAATGAACCACCATCATTGTTCATAGGTGATCACATTAGGACTGCATAGGTATTTTGTCAGATCCAACCCTATTTCATGTTGGGTATGAATACAATGCCTAGATCCACTCTAGGACTTCCTGGTCGCATGGGAACTACTTCATCCCCAGGATGAAGGTTGATCGAAGTTAGCATCTTGGTAACTGACCAAGTTCCTCCATTCTCCAAGAATGGATCTCAGGCCCATTCTAAGCTTTAGTACTAGAATGAATCATGTCGATCAACAACCTGGTCCCAAACTAGGTCCTCCATTTTCCTGAAGAATGGTCCTCAACCAAAGCTGAGCTTCTGTCCTAGAATGAATAATGTTGATCAACTTGTTGGTCCCAAACCATGTCCTAGTAACTGGCCAGGCACTTACATGCTCCTATAGGATGTCCATTAGTCCTAGGTTGACCATATTGACATCTTCCCATGGTGATACAACCAGTCATACTAGGATCTACCCATGAAGATACAACCAACCATGTGTACATACTAGTGTGTTCCAATGCGTGTCAGCCTCCATCCTTTTTAGGATGTCCAGGAGATATCCTCACTCCTTATGAGAGTCATCGAGAGAATGTATGAAGCATGCACTGGCCTGTCCATCCCATCTCAGGATGTTTGGGAGATCATCTCACTTCTTTCTAAGTGATCACCACTCGGGAGAATGCATTGGCCTATCCAGACCATCTCAGGATGCCTGAGAGATCTCCTCAATCCTTTTTAGAATGATTGGAATAATGCATGATATAATAATCCTACCATCTCAGTGAGGGATATTGAACCAATCTCCCCACTCCATCATAGAGTGCCAGGGAGTAAAGTCAACCTTCCCTCTAATTAAGGGAGTAAATCATGGGACCAATCTCCTCACTCCTTCTTAGAGTAATCGAGAGAAAATACTGAAATATCAACAAGGGTGTCAACATAACATTGATCTCTCCTCTCTTTCATGGATTTATGGTCTCATCCTTAATCTACACACATTTCAGCTAGCAGAGACATCAAATCTATCGGGACAGAAATTTATGTCTTGCCCTATCCTAGATATGAAATGAAAATACATAATAATTCATATCACTGAAATCATGTACCTGAGAGAGAGTATCAATAGGCTAGTTTCCCCACCCCATCTCTGGGTGTTCGAGAATCCTCCCTCTATGCTGGAGCATTATTCTCCCTCTGCATTTGAGCATCCTGCTCCCTCTGTAGATGATCATCCTTCTCCCTCTCTAGGGATTCCATAGATACAATGTAAGTATCCGTCCTAGTGATGACCATGTACATCAAGGATCCTTCAACCGTCTTGTTTGGATCAAGACAACAATGTGATTAGTGTAGCCAAAGTCATCATGCTTGATTTTCTCAAGATCACGAATGTGCTCTTTATTGAATTAGGAATACTTTATCAGGTTTCACACCATGATATGCAATAGACCAGGATATTCATCTCTAGGGATAACTCCATCTATCTCCTCATAAATCCGTTGAGTAACTTTTTTCCTCCATAATCCATCTACCATGAATTTGACTAGAAAGAAACTACTTTCCATAATCGTCGAATGGACGCACATCTATTGTAGAAATACCAACATCCATAGAATATTCCCACTTTTGATTTCCAAATATCTACATGAGATCATTTGGTCCTATGGGTCATGTGTCCACGTATGTGCTCGGTTCTTAACTGGCTGTTGTCATGACTTCCACTTAAATGTTTCAACCATAAGTCATCCTTCTTTCTGGGTTGAGAGTCATGCTTCTAGAATATTTCTGCTTTTTATCCATCTGCATATCAACGAGATCACTTGTCCTTTAGACCATCATCTTGTTCTTGTAGTACAAATCATTCTCTACAAATCAAATCCCGATAGATGGTTAACATCATTGCATAATCAAATTTATTCAATGCAATAGTTCATTTGGGTATGTAGGCATCTTTTATCCAATGCTTCATCACAACATACACATGGTTATTATTTGGATGCTTGTGATATCCATTTTAACATGCCATCAAGAGTGTGCACTACTCTAAGCATTTTAGAAGGATATGTCATCCAAGAGGGGTCCATGAAGAGTTGTGTAGCATTACGAGATAAATCATAACACATACTACATGATCCTACTATACATCAATAAAAGAACCATATTACATGCTCAACAACTTCTAGGAATCTATATATGCATAAAACATATTGAAAAAAAACATATATAATCTACTAGAGCATGTAAAATCAAAACTTATCTTTTATTTTTTTGTGGGTGGGTTCCTCTTGACTCCTTTGAGAGTCCACTGGTCTTCCATTTTCTTGTTGGGATTCCACCGCCACTTGGATATTCATCTCATCGCCTCAACATAGGAAGTACTTAGAAGAATAAATCATTTTGATGATCTTCTATACTTTCTTCAAGATCGCCATTCCTTGACTTCTTATGTGGAGTATCTTCATCTACATCAACAATTAAGTCTTCGTGCTTCCTCTTCTTTGAGTCATAGTCTTGGGCATAGTGTCTAAGTTTATTACATATATAGCAACATACACGTGAAATATCCTTATTATTCATTTGTTCTGGAATATCACATTCAACAATTTTAATGGGAACCTTATACTTGGAAACCATGTTAAGTCTATGTTCAACCTTCATGTTGATCTTCTGATTGCAACATCAAGAACAACTTTAGAAACCCTAGAATGAGCTAGGTCACAGGTGAAGTGTGGTGGATTTCAAAACTAAATCAACAGAAGGATGCACCTTTTCAAGGTGAGTTGAATACACCTCCTTTTCTCCCAGAACCGTGGTCTTAACAAGTCAAAACTGGAAACCCTAGTTTCTCGACTCCGACAAAGAATATGCCAAAACATGAAAATTTCTGGATCTAAGGTATGCTTCCACATATAGTTGCACCCTACCTGTCAAAACCCCAATTTTTCACAAAAAATTTAAATTTTTTGATGTACCCGGTAAACTGTCTATAGTCGCAGTCTGATAACTGTTAGCGGCTAACGGAAAAATGAAACAGTTAACAAAGGAAACCATTAACTTAAACACATATAAATTAATACTGTTTTAATTTTGATATGTGATGTAAATAACCTGCATTCAGTTGTTTCTAGCTGTACTGATGATTTGATTTTGTCAAGTAGGTGAGAATTTACTTTCTAACTGGGGCTTACTTAGTGATTGCTAACTTACCTAGATTTCTGGATCTTACAGGCTTGAAAGGTAAATTTTGAACCAGTAAGAGTTTCTTAAGGCGTTAATCCAGATATACTTCTTTTAGCATAAAAAAAATATACTGCTAGAGTAAAAATTTTCTTAATAGAATTCAAGGGTACTATGAGGTAAAGTAACATTCCTTTACTTGTTTTACAACTATGACAGTATTTTAAATTCATGTTGTAAAGACTAATAACCTTACCATACTCAATGTTTTTCATTAATATGATTTTTATTTCGGATAGTTCTTCTTTCGAGCTATTAGCCAAGTTACTTATAGAGCTTGTGATTTTGTATAACTTTTCCTTAACTGACATAAGAGTTTACTGTTGTTGTTATTTCTAAACTTTAAAACAATGCTTAAGTATGAAAATAGACCTAAGACCTTTTAAGAAACAAGCTTACAGAGAACTCTTAGCTTTACCTTTAATTCAGCTTCAGTAGAGGAAATTTATCAGCTTATTAATGTAATAAGTCTATAAATGATCATTTGTACAAATGTCGTCAAGTTGTGATTTATATTCTCCAAATCTCTTCATGACATAAGTAATGTGACAAAATTACAAAATAATAGTGATGCTATATGTATTCCTAGATAGTTTTACTATCTTCAACTTCCAAGTCTAATCTAACCTTGGTTTGTTTCATTTAGAGATTTGGTTCCTTATGGAGACCAAATGTCTATAAACCTCCAAGATGTTTATCTTACTCTCTGGTACTATAGACTAAACATATAAGTGTAAGAGATTATTTCAGAGTGTAAATAATTTTATATAAACAAATTGATGATTTATAAACTAAATTCTTACCATTAATGTTTACCTAAGACTAGGTCTAACAACATAGTTCTTCATTGTAAAGTTTGAATCAATGATTATTATTAGAACTAGTAACTTATGATTAAGGGCATATACCCTACTATGGATCTTTCCATAGTTATTATCTTACCAACGAAATATTTCAATGTTTACATATAACAAGGGTTAACAATGCAATAAAATGTTTTGGTTCATTACCAACGAAGATTCCAAGGTTTATAATATAAGGTTTATCGATACAATAAAACCTCGTTCATAACATAGCTTGAATTCATAGCTCATCATTGAAACGATATGTATTTACTTTGTACATTATACTATCATTGTGGTCATTATTTAAATTATTAACACAATTTGGTTCCTGACAGTGCAGTGGAGACTATACAACTCGACCCAC
Organism: Pseudotsuga menziesii; assembly: GCA_001517045.1. Taxonomy (NCBI): domain Eukaryota; kingdom Viridiplantae; phylum Streptophyta; class Pinopsida; order Pinales; family Pinaceae; genus Pseudotsuga; species Pseudotsuga menziesii. The sequence continues at coordinate 430,778 of LPNX010320091.1, forward strand.
TGTCAACTGGATAAATTTATGGATACGTGGAACATCCACCACCGTGAAATGCATGATTTAAAAGTCTCCAACGCAACCCTGACTCCTCATTCTTTGTCGAGGGTTTTGGTCTTTGCTCTGTCTGGTTTACTGCGACCATGAGGGCTCGCTTGTCCTCACCTCCAACTCCATTGTCTATGTGTATATGAGTGTTGCCACCCTAGTGTAAGGGTTGCGAAGTTCACAGCTCACATTTGGTGTTTTTCTTCCTGCATACAATACGTTGTTGTGAGGGTAGTGAAGCTCTGTCAGTAGTTTTTATTGTTGTTTCCTTTCGTGTCCATTGCCAAAGCTTACTCCTGCTCGTGGTGTAGAATGTATTGTGAGCCCCGTCGCCTTTGTCACTGGTGAGCACGAGGGTTGTGCTGCTCATGGTGTGGAATCAATTCCTCCTCGGCTCCCACATCTTTCACCGTCAGGTAAAGAGTTTATTTTATAGTTGTTATAAATTTCCAGCTACAATTTTATTTATAGATTAGTCGGTTTCTAACTAAAACCCTCTGGTTGCTTGTAGGTTGCCGTTTGCCCTTACGCTTGGAAGAATCCTTTCCATGTTTGTATTTACAGCAAGACCTACGAGTAAGCTCCGGTTACAATGTGGAAACTCCCTGCTTGTACAGATTAGGGAAAAAGGGTTTCAGTTGGAGAAGAAATACGACCTCGGTTCCTTCGGTGTTTAAAATGTTTAGCTCAGTTGTTGTTTAGTATTTTTGGTTATTAAACCCTTGCTTGTAGTAGGGTTTCTCCGACCTTGATGACGTGATTTGTATTTCACTTTTCTCGACTATTTGACAGGTTTACAGCCTTATGGCTCAATAATGACATACTCTGTTCTTATTATGTGGAGATTCTCCTGTCTTCTTCGTTTAAAGGTTCTTTTTTTTGAATACTATAATAAAATATACATTGTCCCATAAATCTTATTACAGTAACGAAGTTTTATAAATTGTTTATTGGTTTTGTCCTTCAAACCCCCGCCACGATGCTGGGTGTAACCGGCCTAAGCTGGGTAAAATAAACTTGTTGTGTCTTAAGCCTTTCGGCGTGACAGAGTAATATATTTGGTTTAAAAAGGATTTAAAAATAAATTGAGCTCTGTCTCGTTTATACATCAGTTATATAACCTGTAAAATTATGACTTTGTGTAATTTGAGTCTTCCCTTCATCGATTGTTAATAATGATAACTATTTGTTTTAATATTTTTCTTGTAAATAAATTAAGATAATGTGAAGATTGTAAGTTCAGTCGTAAGGTAAATTTTTATATATTTAAGCTTTTCAGTTATGATATAATATTAGGGTTTACCGTAAAAGGACACTTAGATAAATATATTCTTAAAATTTATCAATTGTGTTGGTTTCTGTTTACCTATTTTATGTTGTTACAATAGTATTAATAATGTTTATCTTGTTTAAATATTTCCTTTTCTTTAAATAAAAGAGTTTATATAAATACTGTAAGTTCTTTTTATAAAACTGTACTCAGTCTAGTGCATACTTTAGTATTCTAGTTTTTAAATTTAAATTTATTTATTTTGTTTTAAAGAAATACTTTTATAAAAAGAATGGAAGTAGAATTAGGGTTTGACCCCAGGTTAAACCTAAACAGATTTAGAGCTTGTTGGAAAATAATTATTCTTGGAATAGGTAAATTCTTAGCTTCATTCTATTTACTGTTTACATTTAAATTTTCATTTGTTTACTGCTCTGTTAATTAGTAAAGGTTCAAGGTTACATATTGTTTTAAACATTAACTCTGAACTTTGATTATTTCTTCTTTTAATAGTGTTTATAACATAATCCTATTCTAGTATATGTAAAATAATAGTTTTAAGCTAAATGATATAAGGGTGGTTGAAACCTTGTTTAGATACTTACTGTATCTCCTATAATTTTTATTGTAACAGTATATTTCTTTACTATAATTCTATTTTAGCACTGTTGTTTCTTTTCTAACATAGATATACTCATAAAAATAGTAACATAACTAACTAGAATACTGTTCTCTTTAATAATAACTTACACACAGTATTAATTACTTTGCTATCTACAAAATCCAGAACCATATCTATTATATTCAATCGCTTGTCATTTTCTTTCATATACTGCAAATATTCTATATGTGCTGGAGTACGACCTGGTTTTCCAGGTGTGGAAAAACAAAGACTGGAAATTATTTTCCATTCTCACACATTACTTTTCAAATTCATTTCTTCAATAAATTAAAAAGACTACTAAATTCTAACTTTTACAAACTGAATATTTAACATTCATATAACAATCAGACTCAGATTTATCTTATCTAACACAGTAAAAAAATAATAATGTAGAACTTGTTTAGGATAGATGACAACAGCGTTAGGAGGCCATTCCTCCCTACCAATCTCCTGGAGAGCGCTCAAACAACGCTTCCTCAGGACCCTCGCGCCTGTTCCTGGTCTTCTTGGTTGAGAACTAGTGGAGAATGAAAACAGTAGACTGGTCCAATATCTCAGTAAAACACTCTGCTCTAAGTAGTAAGATCTTTCAGCTTAACAACTGCACTAGATCAATCAGTAGTTATCCCCTCAAACACTTTCCACAACTCCCTTCTATTGAATTTCTCTCAAGTACATTCATTCACCTAAATGATCACTTCTCCAGAATGAGCAGCCTCAGCTCTCTTCAATGGGAATTTTTATAAAGATTGCCTAGGTCTTTTGGGTCAGTTTTCATTAATTGAGCCACCTACTCTGATTCCACTTTCTTAGGGAATCATGACCCCAAATGTAGGGAGGTTGCCACCTGCAATAGTTGGAGGTGGTTTGAGGATGCTGCCACATGTCAGTTTGCTCTCCACCCAGTCTCCTCTACCAATTTGACTAGTAAACACTCTTTTAACATCTCTCCTAAGCTGTTGTCTCCTCCTTTATTTTTTTATAAATAAAATATTCAAAATTACATTAAATATCCTTGACTCTGCTGAGTCATCAATTACAGCTTAGCATAAAATTTAACATATTGTCCTCAAATAATACCAAATAATATAAAATTGTTTTTGCAAAATTGGGGCATGTGACATACACACCCCCATAAAGCATAACATCGTCCTTGTTGTCATTTATTCTTCATCCTCAAAATTCCCTTGGAACAGAATTGGATATGCATCTCGCATATTACTTTCCAATTCCCAGGTGGCTTCCTCCGGACTAAGGTGCTTCCATTGCACCTTCATCTAACCAATGGTGCGGTTCTGAAGTGTGATCTCCCTCCGCCTGAGGATACATTCCAGTTCCACCAAAAAATCTCCTTCTGGTTCCACCTGTACATCATTCCAGTTAACAACATGAGTAGCATCATGAACATATTTCTTTAATACAGAAATGTGAAAAACATTATGTACTCTTAAATTTGGTGGTAATGCTAATTGATAAGCTACTTGTAAAATCCTGGACAGTATTTCAAATGGACCACAATAACGAGGTGCTAGTTTTGCACAACTACCCAATCTAAGAGAGCTCTTTTTGAGCCTCACCTTGATGAACACATGTTCACCTACCTGGAACTCCTTTGGAGTTCTTTTAAGGTCTTCTTGAATTTTCTGTCGGTCCTACGCAATTTTCAGATTACTTTGTACCTGCTTAACAATTTCTTCCATTTCCTTTAATAGTTCAGGACCTAATACTAATCTATCCACCAGATTATTCTAGGAGATAGGAGTATTACAATTCCTTCCATCCAAGATTTCGAAAGGACTAAATCTGGCCGACGCTTGATAATTATTATTATAAGCAAATTCTACCAGATGTAAATAATCCTCTCATTTACCTGGCTGGTCTTTCACATACATTCTTATTAAATCTTCCAGGACTTGGTTTACTCTTTCAATCTGTCCATCTATTTAAGGATGGAACGAAGTACTAAAATTTAGTGTAGTGTATAATCCTTTAAATAGAGATTTCCAAAAGTTACCTGTAAATTTAGGATCTCTATCTAAGATTATAACTTTGGGTATTCCATGCAGTCAGAAAATTTGTTTTAGAAATATATCAGCTATGTTTGCAACTTTATACGTAGTTTTAACATGTATAAAGTGGGCTTCTTTACTTAATTTATCGACCACTACCATGATGGAGTCATTTAAATTCTGCTTTTTGGGCAGTCCAGTAACAAAATCGAGACTAATTATCTCCCATTTCCAGCTAGGAATGGGCAATGGTTGAAGCAATCCAGCTGGGTGTTGATGTTTAGTTTTCACTTGCTGACATTCAAAACACCTAGCAATATATTCTGCCAATTTAGTCTTCATGTTTGGCCAAAAATATTCTTTCCTTAACATAGTTATAGTCTTTTGATAGCCTGGATGATCTGAGTATGGAGTTTTATGGATTTCATCTAAGATTAATAACTTAAATTTAGGCACATTAGGTACATACATTCTATCTTTATACAATAAAAATCCCTTTGTATTCAAACTGTACCCTTTACTTAATCTTTCTGTTGGATTTTCTTTTTTTCTAGCTTGTAAGTTTTGGTAAATTTCATCTTGTTCTATCCCCGCTTTAAGCTGTTCATCCAGATCTATTGTATAAGTGCTGATAACTGCTGTGAATTTCAGCCTTGCGTTCCTACTTAATGCATCAACAACCTTATTTTCTTTACCTTTCATGTGTTGAATTTCGAAATCATACTCACTTAGAAAAGCTAGCCACCTAGCTTGTCTAGCATTTAGATTAGGCTGATCTAACGGATATTTTAATCATTTATTATCAGTCATTAGAATAAATTTTCTGCCAATTAGGTGATGACGCCACATCTTTAGAGCATGTATAACAGCCGCTAATTCCAAATCATAAGTTGCATAATTCTTTTCATGAATTTTTAATTTCCTAAACTCATAGGCAATAACATTCCCTTCTTGAGTCAGAACACCGCCTAAACCATCATTGCAGGCGTCAATGCACACTACAAATTCTTTATTTGGATCAGCTATTCTTAAAATAGGTGCGCTGGTTAATTAATTTTTTAATTTTTTAAAGCTTTCCTCGTATTTCTGGTTCCAATCAAATTTCTTTCCTTTCTTCTGCAAAAAAGTTACCGTATTCGCGATTCCCGAAAAACCTTCAATGAACCTTTGGTAATAACTAGTAATTCCCATGAAGGATCAAACATCAGTTACATCTTTAGGAACCGACCAATCTTTGATTGCCTTTATCTTTTCAGGATCCACTGAAATCCCTTCCTTAGTCACCACATCACCTAAGTACTGAATCTTATCCTTAAAGAAATCGCATTTACTAAACTTTGCAAATAGTTGATGATCTCGTAGCTCTTGCAAAACAATTTTTAAATGTTCTTTATGTTCTTCTTCAGTTTTTGAATAGATTAATATGTCTTCGATAAACACGACCACAAACTTATCTAGATACTTATGCATAATGTTATTCATTAAACACATAAAAATAGCTGGGGCATTAGTAAGCCCGAATGGCATGACGACAAACTCGTAATGGCCATATCGAGTTCTAAATGTTGTTTTAAAGATGCCTTCATCTTTAATCCTAACTTGATGATATCCAGACCTTAAATCAATTTTTGAGAACACCATGGCTCCACGTAGTTGATCAAACAGATCATCTATGCGAGGCAACGAGTATCTATTTTTAATAGTCATCTTATTCAACTAATGGTAATCTATGCAAAGTCGCATGGTTCTGTCCTTTTTCTTAACGAAGATGACAGGTGCCCCCCAGGGAGACACACTAGGTTGAATATACTTTTTATCAATAAGTTCTTTTAATTGTGACTTTAATTCATTAAGTTCAAGTATGTTCATTTGATAAGAGGCCTTTGAACTAGGTACTGCACCAGGTACCAGCTCAATGGTAAAATCTAGTTCCCTTTTCGGAGGTAGTCCTGGAATTTCTTCCGAAAATATATCAACATATTCTCTTAAAACTGGTATGTCTTCCAATTTTAATTTTTCTGTCTTATTTAGATTCTCCTCATCAGTTATTGTTACTGCATAAGCTTTAAAACCCTTCCTAATAGCCCTCTTAAGCTGCAGAGCAGAAATCTTCCTTATGGTAATTCTTCTAGGGATTATTTTTACATTTATTCATTTTCCATCATTATTTATACACGTAAAGGTTTTATCATAACAATTTAAAATCACCCTATGTTTTTCTAACCAATCCATACCGATTAGTAAGTCATAAGAACCAAGAGGTAATACATTAAGATTTACAACAGTTTGAAATTGATCCATAACTACTGCACATTCTTTTACAAAACAGGTTACCTTCCTTTTTACACCAGTGGCTAACTAAACCAACCAAGAATTTTCAAAATTTTCAACAGGCAACTTACATTTTTCTACCATTTTAGGTGAAATATAACTGAGACTAGCTCCTGGATCAATTAAAATAGCTATAGGGGTTTGGTTTATCATACCTTCTACTTCCACCATGGAAGTTTGATATTCTTCTTGTCGATTCTCCAAGGCTGCATTGTTTCTGGGCATAGTCCTCGCTAAATCTTCGACAGTCATTTCCTCCTGTATGGTATGAATATTACTGACAGTCTTTTTCCGATTAGGACAGACTGAGGCATAATGTGGGCCACTACACTCCCCGCACTTTATAGGTTCTTTGCATTCAAATTTATTTGTGTAATTACCATGGTTATTAGCAGATTATTTACCCTTTGAATTATTTTGATTGCTTGCTGAATTATTCTTATTCCCTTGGAAATTCTTGTTAGCAAAATTTCTGGCCTTAATGTTTTTAGAATTCCGGTTGGGCACAAATTCTTTCTTCTTTTGATCATAATGGTTATTATTCTTCTTGGCCTTCCAGTTGGCCATGCTCTCCTTCTTCTGATTCTATTCATAACAGAAGTTGGCTTTCCTCATAGCTTCTTCTAAAGTTTTTGGATTGCCATACTCAATCCTATCCTTAATATGATAAGGTAGATAGCTGAGGAATCGTTGTACGTTTGGTTTTTCATCTACAAGGTATGGCACATACCTAAGCAGACTTAAAAACTTGTTGTTTAGATCTTTCATAGTCATTGATCCTAATTTAAGCTCATAGAATTATTTTGCTCTCTCTTCATAGTACTGCTCAGACAAAAATTTCTTTTTAAAGTACCTCTTGAAGGTACTCCAATTTACGTTCTTCTCTTTTATTCCCTTCACTCTCTTCAAGTCCTGCCACCAAATATCATCCTTTCCTGAGAGATTGATATCCATTCTAGCCTTTAATTGGTTAGAATAGTTATAAATCTGGAAGTACTTCTTCATCCCAGATAACCAGGATTCCGCTTCCTCCCCCTTCTCAGTCTCTCCATTGAATGTTGGTGGTTTAATATTTTTAAACTCCCTAGAAATTTTCTCATAGGGTTTATATTTTCTCTTTTTAGTATAATGGTTGTCATCACTACTATCACGAGTGGAATGAAAATTATGTTGATCACCAAACACCTCTGAATATGAGATGCTTTCATTTTTAGTCTGTTTAATCTTTTTATATTTATGTTGACATTAGAGGAAATTTGGGGTCTAAAATCGGCCTTATAAGAAAATGCGCCAACAATAAATTTTGTGGGTTGGAATTCAAAAACCAATAGAATTTCAATAAAATGAGTCAACCATAATGGTTGAATTGACATATTTGTCATAAAAGAAAACTACTTTTTTTGTTCGTATTTTTGACGTATCTCCCTGTGTTTTTACTCAAATTTCAAGTGAGAGAGCTCGTTGGATGTGAAATTTAATTCTGCATCCAACGCGTACCCACACTACATACTTTTGATAGACCCCACTACCCGAAAAACAAGAAATAACTGAAAAAATGTGATGATGACATCATCATCACATTTTTCAGGTATTTCTTATTTTTGGGGTAGCGGTGTCTGTCAAAATTATGTTGTATGGGTACTCGTTGGATGCAGAATCAAATTCCGCATCCAACGAGCTCTCATGCTCATAATTTGAGTAAAAACACAAGGAGATATGTCGAAATACGAACACAAAAGTAGTTTTTTTCATTCTTCCTCCAAAATTAATAACTATTATTTTATCATTCTAACTATTATTTTATTATTTTAACTATTATTTTATTATATTCCTTAGGAGGCCCATTTTAGACCTCAAATTTCCTCTAATGTGACTTGTATATTTTGTTTCAACTCTTTTACCCCTACCCTCAGTTTGAAATCTTTTTGTTAGGATCTGATTCAGCTCCTCCTGAGCCCTCAGAATCCTTTCATTCTCTCGTTTAATAGATTCCATTTCAAATTTTAAGTCTTTTACTGTCTATAAAAGTTATGAGGAATTAGTGGTTAGATCTTCTTGTATAGGGTCTCTTGGTAAGTTTTCTTGTTTAATAAATGGAGATTCCTCTTCCGCATATTCCTCTAGCCTTTCCATACCTGTTGTTAAACTTCAAAAACATTTTTCTCCGTTGAATAACATTAAAAGAAAATAACATCAACAAAATAGTTTAAATTCACTGTTTCAAAAAAATCAAGTTGGGCTTCATCAAGGCCTAGTGTTTGAACCTTGTGCTCTGATACCACACGTCAAAACCCCAAATTTTCACAAAAATTTAAAAAAATTTGTTGTAATATAAACTGTCTATAGTCGCAGCCTAATAACTATCAGTGGCTAATAGAAAAATGAAACAGTTAACAAAGGTAACCATTAACTTAAACACATATAAATTAACATTGTTTTAATTTTGATATGTGATGTAAAAAACCTGCATTCAGTTGTTTCTAGTTGTATTGATGATTTGATTTTGTCAAGTAGGTGAGAAGTTAATTTCTAACTGGGGCTTACTTATCGACTGCTAACTTACCTGGATTTCTGGATCTTACAAGCTTTATAGGTAAATTTTGAACCAGTAAGAGTTTATTAAGGCGTTAATCCAGATATACTTCTTTTAGCATAAAAAAAATATCTTGCTAGTGTAAAAGTTTGCTTAATAGAATTCAAGGGTACTACGAGGTAAAGTAACTTTCCTTTACTTGTTTTACAACTATGACAGTATTTTAAATTCATGTTGTAAAGACTAATAACCTTACCATACTCAATGTTTTTCATTAGTATGATTTTTATTTCGAACAGTCCTTCTTTCTAGCTATTAGCCAAGTTACTTATAGAGCTCGTGATTTTGTATAACTTTTCCTTAACTGACATAAGAGTTTACTACTGTTTTTATTTATAAACTTTAAAACGCTGCTTAAGTATGGAAATAGACCTAATACCTTTTAAGAAACAAGCTTACAGAGAACTATTAGCTTTACCTTTAATTCAGCTTCAGTAGAGGAAATTTATCATCTTATTAATGTAATAAGTCTATAAATGATCATTTGTACAAATGTCGTCAAGTTGTGATTTCTATTCTCCAAATCTCTTCATGACATAAGTAATGTGGCGAAATTACAAAATAATAGTGATGCTATATGTATTCCTAGACAGTTTTACTATCTTCAACTTCCAAGTCTAATCTAACCTTGGTTTGTTTCATTTAGAGCTTTGATTCCTTATGGAGACCAAATGTCTATAAACCTCCAAGATGTTTATCTTACTCTCTGGTACTATAGACTAAACATATAAGTGTAAGATATTATTTTAGAGTGTAAATACTTTTATATACACATTGGTGATTTATAAACTAAATTCTTACCATTAATGTTTACCTAAGACTAGGTCTAACAACATAGTTCTTCATTGTAATGTTTGAATCAATGATTATTATTAGAACTAGTAACTTATGATTAAGGAAATATACCCGACTATGGATCTTTCCATAGTTATTATCTTACCAATGAAATATTTCAATGTTTACATATAACAAGGGTTAACAATGCAATAAAATGTTTTGGTTCATTACCAACGAAGATTCCAAGGTTTATAATATAAGGTTTATCGATTCAATAAAACCTAATTCTTAACATAGCTTGACTTCATATCTCATCATTGAAATGATATGTATTGACTTTGTACATTATACTATCATTGTGGTCATTATTTAAATTATTAACACAATTTGGTTCCCGACAGTGCAGTGGAGACTATACAACTCGACCCACTATGGACTGGATAAATTTATGGATACATGGAAAATCCACCACCGTGAAATGCATGATTTAAAAGTATCCAACGTAACCCTAACTCCTCATTCTTTTTCGAGGGTTTTGGTCTTTTCTCTGTTTGGTTTACTGCGGCCATGAGGGCTCGTTTGTGCTCGCCTCCAGCTCCATTGTCTGTGTGTAGATGATTGTTTCGACTCTAGTGTAAGGGTTGCGAAGTTCACAGCTCACATTTGGTGTTTTTCTTCCTACATACAATACGCTGTCGTGAGGGTAGTGAAGCTTTGTCAGTAGTTTTTATTGTTGTTTCCTTTCATGGCCATTGCCAAAGCTTACTCCTGCTCATGGTGTAGAATGTATTGTGAGCCCTGTCACCTTTGTCACTGGTGAACACGAGGGTTGTGCTGCTCATGGTGTGGAATCAATTACTCCTTGGCTCCCGCATCTTTCACCTTCAGGTAAAGAGTTTATTTTATAGTTGTTATAAATTTCCAGCTACAGTTTTATTTATATATTAGTCGATTTCTAACTAAAACCCTCTGGTTGCTTGCAGGTTGCAGTTCGCCCTTACACTTAGAAGAATCCTCTCCATGTGTGTATTTATAGCAAGACCTATGGGTAAGCCCCGGTTATAATGTGGCAACTCCCTGCTTGTACAGATTAGGGAAAAAGGGTTTCAGTTGCAGAAGAAATACGACCTCGGTTCCTTCGGTGTTTAAAATGTTTAGCTCAGTTGTTGTTTAGTATTTTTGGTTATTAAACCCTTTCTTATGGCAGGGTTGCTCCATCCTTGATGACGTGACTTGTATTTCACTTTTCTCGACTATTTGATAGGTTTACAGCCTTATGGCTTAGTAATGACATACTCTGTTCTTATTATGTGGAGATTCTGCTGTCTTCTTGGTTTAAAGGTTCTATGTTTCAAATACTATAATAAAATATACATTGTCCCATAAATGTTATTACAGTAATGAAGTTTTATAAATTGTTTGTTGGTTTTGTCCTTCAAACCCCCGCCACGATGCTAGGTGTAACTGGCCTAAGCTAGGTAAAATAAACTTGTTATGTCTTAAGCCTTTCGGCCTGACAGAGTAATATATTTGGTTTAAAAAGGATTTAAAAACAAATTGAGCTCTGTCTCATTTTTACATCAGTTATATAACCTGTAATTTGAGTCTTCCCTTCCTCGACTGTTAATAATGATAACTATTTGTTTTAATATTTTTCTTGTAAATAAATTAAGATAATGTGAAGACTGTAAGTTCAGTCGTAAGGTAAATTTTTATATGTTTAATCTTTTCAGTTAGGATATAATATTAGGGTTTACCATAAAAGGACCCTTGGATAAATATATTCTTAAAATTTATCAATTGTGTTGGTTTATGCTTACCTATTTTACGTTGTTACAATAGTATTAATAATGTTTATCCTGTTTAAATATTTCCTTTTCTTTAAATAAAAGAGTTTATACAAATAATGTAAGTTCTTTTTATAAAACTGTACTCAGTCTAGTGCATACTTTAGTATTCTAGTTTTTAAATTTTAATTTATTTATTCTGTTTTAAAGAAATACTTTTATAAAAAGAATGGAAGTAGAATTAGGGTTTGACCCTCAGGTTAAACCTAAACAGATTTAGAGCTTGTTGGAAAAATAATTATTCTTGGAATAGGTAAATTCGTAGCTTCATTCCATTTATTGTTTACATTTAAATTTTCATTTGTTTACTGCTCTGTTAATTAGTAAAGGTTCAGGGTTACCTAATGTTTTAAACATTAACTCTGAACTCTAATTATTTCTTCCTTTAATAGTATTTATAACATAATCCTATTCTAGTATATGTAAAATAATAGTTTTAAGCTAAATGATATAAGGGTGGTTGAAACCTTGTTTAGATACTTACTGTATCTCCTATAATTTTTATTGTAATAGTATATTTTTTTACTATAATTCTATTTTAGCACTGCTGTTTCTTTTCTAACATAGATATACTCATAAAAACAGTAACATAACTAACTAGAATACTGTTCTCTTTAATAATAACTTACACACGGTATTAATTACTTTGCTATCTACAAAATGCAGAACCATATCTATTATATTCAATCTCTTGTCATTTTCTTTCATCTACTGTAAATATTCTATCTGTGCTGGAGTACGGCTTGGTTTTCTAGGTGTGGAAAAACACAGACTAGAAATCATTTTCCATTCTCACACATTACTTTTCAAATTCATTTCTTCAATAAATTAAAAAGATTAATAAATTATAACATTTTCAAACTGAATATTTAACATTCATATAACAGTCAAGCTCAGATTTATCTTATCTAACACAGTAAAACAAAAATAATGTAGAACCTGTTTAGGACAGATGACAACAGCTTTAGGAGGCCGTTCCTCCCTACCAATCTCCTAGGGAGCACTCAAACAACGCTTCCTCAAGACCCCCGAGCCTGTTCCTGGTCTTCTTGGATGAGAACTGGTGGAGAATGCAAACAATAGACTGTTCCAATATCTCAGTAAAACAATCTGCTCTAAGCAGTAAGATCTTTCAGCTTAACAACTGCACTAGATCAATCAGCAGTTATCCCCTCAAACACTTTCCACAACTTCCTTCCATTGAATTTATATGAAGTACATTCATTCACCTGAATGATCACTTCTCCAGAATGAGCAGCCTCATCTCTCTTCAATGAGAATTTTCATAAAGATTGCCTAGGTCTTTTGGGTCAGTTTTCATTAATTGAGCCACCTGCTCTAATTCCACTTTCTTGGGGAATCATGACCCCAAATGTAGGGAGGTTTCCACTTGCAACAGATGGAAGTGGTTTGAGGATGCTGCCACATGTCCGTTTGCTCTCCACCCAGTCTCCTCCACCAATTTGACCAGTAAACACTCTTTTAACAGCTCTCCTAAGTTGTTGTCTCCTCCTTCATTTTTTTATAAATAAAATATTCAGAATTACATTAAATATCCTTGACTCTTCTGAGTCATCAATTACAACTTAGCATAAAATTTAACATATTGTCCTCAAATAATACCAAATAATATAAAATTGTTTTTGCAAAATTGGGGCATGTGACACTACCATAGTGAGTTGGAGAAATATAAGAATGAGCCAAAACGGTGGGATGAAGGGATAGATCTATGGATCCCTAGGTCTTGATCCCGACAGTATTAGGTCAAAAAATGATCTTCCACCAAATTGAAATTTCCCACCACAGAAAGATGCACCCTAGGAGGGTGAGTTTCTCTATGCTCCTTTCGGGGTGATATGAGGTGGGAACACTCCAAAACATGGATCCATAGGATTTGGTAATGACTTCTTCTGTCATCGCTTTGATACAATGTTATTGTTTGATAGCTACAAAACCAAGATCAGTAGAAGAAAGACACAACACAAAAACAATGTGTGGCCTGCTTGTTTATTCAGTATGATCACAAAGATCATCTCCCAACCATAGAAAAATCAATGTCACCCCCAAACTCACCCTTCCAAGAGAGAATAAACATTTAGAGATAAATTTCTTCCATATTGTAGTAGCATAATCCCAAGAAAATATGAGAAAATAAAGAAAACTTCTCCAAAGATGGAGAAACCCTAGAAAACTCCTCTCCGACTGCATTAGTAAACTTCTCTTAGCAGATGGTGAACTTGTCCTACAGTTCCCAAGTCACAATGTGTCCAAAATGAGGATAGGTGCCCTCTATTTATATAGATTTTACTAGAAAAACTAGTTTTTAATTGGGTCCGACTTGACAGTTTTACTGTGGACGACTTACTTTAATCGGTCCCTTTTCTAGGCTGACTTGATTTGATTTTACCCCTTTTTGGGACAACTTTTAGGTGGGCTCGACTTGACTATTTTATTGGGGCCAAATTGTAATTAAATAATAAACATATCTTTTATTATTATTATTTTTCTTTAAAGGTCAACCTATGAAGATGATCCTCAATAGCTACTACTCCAACAAGTTCCTTCCCCTAGATCCTCTAAAACCCCTCAATCCTCTATAGGAACTTCCCTGTGTTCATCCCTGGATTTCATGGGTTGCAAAAAATGCCTATGATACTGAGTTAACTGAAGTATCACCCCTTGTTGTGAACCTGATACCATAAGGAGGAGGTCTTGAGTGTCCTCCTCCGAAGTAAGGTTGTGAGGCCTTCCTTGGAACATACTGATTGGATCCTATCAACTTTCTACCTCCTCTTTCATTTGACACATCTTCTGCATAGAGAGCATAATCAACTTCCATGGCAACTGAATTTGGTTTCCACATTCTTACAGAATCCCTGATACTAAAGTTAATACCATATATGAAACACTCTACCTACCGTTCGTATGAATCCAGGTAAGGTACATATTTTACTAGTTACATGAACCTAGCTTCATATACCTCCACAATCATGTTTACCTACACTAATTCATGAAATGCACCTGCTTTTTGTTCCCTCTATTAATCCGATAAGCATTTCATGTTGAACCTCTCCTCGAATAACTCCTAAGAAAGAATAAGAGGAGTAAGGTGCAGCTTCTTTCCTATATCTAACCACCAATTTAGAGCATCACCCTTAAGCTGAAAGATGGCCATTCTTGCTTTGGAATTTGAGGTATACTCGTTTAATGCAAAACATCTTTTCGTGCCTTCCATCCATTCTTTGGCATGCTTTCCAGGTCATCCTCCAGAAAACTTAGGAATCTTTATCTTCTAGAACTCCCTCGAAATGTCTTGAAGCGGTTCCTGCCTCAGGCCCTATGCCCTCTCATATTTTTCTCAACTCACCCAAGTGGTTTCAACCTCTGCACCACTTTTTGACTGCTTGTTCAATGTGGTCATAATATCCCCCAAGGATCTCAGAATGACCTCCATTTTAGGAGTGGAGGTTTCCCTTGGTGGTGTTGGCGATGACGACAGTGGTGGCGGTGAGGGCAATTGACCTCGACCTTGGCCTCTACATGTTCTAACCATGATTGATCCCACGCCATAGATATAAAACATCATATTGTTAGTTTCCAAAGTGTGTGTTGGTCGATTCTCAAAAAATTGCATTTTACAAAAAGAGCTATAGTTTTGGGTGTTTGGATTAATCCATCTTAAGGCCTCGTGGTACTAAATCTAATAATTCTATTTTTTTTTTGCATGATAGATTGATTGGGTAATACTAACTCTGGATGACTATATTATTCGTAGGATGTCTAGTTTTCAGGTCCTCTACCTACTCATGAAATCCAATTTCATTAATTTAATACCTGAATTTGTGCATTAAATTTTAACAAAATTTACACAAATTTCACAATTTAAACAAATATAAATTTAATTATTTAATTAAAAAATTAACACAAAAATAAGTACAATATAACTTTTAAATATAATTAAAATGACGTGATAAATTAAACATTAAAATATAAATTAAATATAACATATAACAATATAAATTAAAATTAAAATTTATAATTTAACATTTAACCTACATTAATGTTATTATGTCCTACAGGGGATATATATATTTCGGTGACACCTATTAAATTGCACGAGACTTTATAATTTTTTCACTTCTATATTTATTCTATAGTTGAAAACCTATTTTATTAAACAAAATTTTAAAAAATAATATTTTTTTTAATTTTTCATTGGTGGCAGGTAGCTGGCATAATCCTTGATTTTCCCTTCATAGGAGCCAATGACTAGCTTAGGTCACTACATGTATTATTATTATGTTCCCCACAAATACTATTGACTATTGTTTTCGGGTGGAGCGAAAATATTTTCAAAAGTATAATTGGTAACATTTCTTCTGATTTTTTATATTACAGTTTATTTAAATTAAATTATTGATTTAATACACCATAAGTACAAGATCGCTTAATGGCTCTAGTGTCCAGGTCCCGACCGACGCCTCTGCACTTCCCTACAATTTAGAGTAAAATTGAAACACTTTAGCAAACCATGAGGTAAAAGTGAAACACAAACCATAGTAGGTTCAAAACATTTTTACTTTCTGGCATCCATTAATGCGTTGATACGATAGTGTTGATTTTTGGGTCTAGATTGCAATGGGAGAAAATGATAAATGGTGAGAGTCTCTTTATTTATGCTTAGAATCCTTAGACTGCTTTGATTTTTGAATAAGTGCAGAATTTATGCAAGAAATTTGAATGCTAAGGAGAAAATAATTTCTAGGATGTGTAGGCAAATTTCATAAGCGTTTTGTATTGGGATTTACGTCTCTAAACTCGGGATTCATTTCGAAGCGTTTGTTCACTTCCTTTGCATTGATTCTTGGTAAATCATCTACCGCACACTAAGGAAAGTATCGATTTTGAAGTTTAATTAACATTCTCCTATATAACTTTGCATATAGCTCAAGGTTGGGTCATAGTTCATTCCTTGCTTATCTACTAGAGTAGAGTGTTACAGTGAAACTAATTATGAAGATGGTAGGGTCTGCTACAGTTAGTGAAACACAATTCTCATCTTCATATAAATTCTCATGCTCAGAAGATTCCAAGTTCAGGATATCAAGTGCAACAGGAAAACATGCAGGGCAGGGAAGCTTCACTATACATTTTGCACGGGCCATAAAAACTAATGGTGATCCCACATGCTCTGAACCACAACAAATTGGATATGTGGAACTACCAACCAGTCGAGACTAACCAAGAGACAGATCAGGACTACCGATGGCTGGTAATGCTTTTTGACGATTGAAAGCCAAATGATAGATAGAGACATGGCGGAGTGTCGTCCCCAGCTGGAGAGGTATAAACGCATTAAGAGACCGCTTCTATGCTTCTGTTGATGAGATAAAATCCTCCTATCTAATATAAGTTCACCACTACCAAGGTTACTTAAGGAAATTAAGGGGGCCTCACCTTCATTCTTTAGGTGAGTGATTTAATTGCTTTCCCGAAGCATGCGTACAAGCGGATTCCCTCCTAACAGGGTTGATGTCACATACCCTCCCTCCTTGGAGAGGAATGCTACGACCTCAACTACCTTTGTTATACCAAAATGTACATGAACTCGATGCCCATACACCTAACTGATATGCAGAATTATTTAAAACTTATTAATTCTTTCTCTTTAACACAGTCGTCAGTCGTGTAACATCCCTTAACCTTCATACTCTGACTTAGAAACCACTGTAACAGTCGTTCTTCCCTTGACAGATCCCTTCTGCAACTGGAAACACCTTTTCTACATTGAACTTGTCCTTTCTGTACTTTTCCTTCTGCTTGTGGAACTTGGGAATTGGAAACATAACATTCGATGGAAATGTTCAACCACTCTTCCGCCTTCAACACTTCCGCTTTCCACCTTTCTGACCTCAAAACTCGGGAATTGAAGGACCAAAAAATCGATACCTCTACTTGTCCACTTTTCGCCTTCCAACTTCCACTACGGAGCTCAAGAATTAGATAACCCACAGAATGATCACTTGTCCTTTGAATTTACTGCATTCCAACTTCCGCCCTTTCGTCGTCTGTTGTGGAAATTAGGAGTCGGAAACTCAATGAAACGACTACCTATATTTCGGCCTTCCGCCTTTCAAATTCCGCCTTCCTGAATTCTGCTCTCCACAACGGACATCAAAAATCAGAAGTCCAACTTTTCCTTACGACTTTTATCCCTTTTTCTGCTTTTTCCTTCCACCTTCCGCAGGAGGATCCCATGAATCATAAGACCAACATTCTTCCTTGCTTTCAACTACTCTTTCTGTCTCCTGTCTTTCTCCTTCTGCAGGAGGATTCTAGGGTGCGTAAATACTTAAGTCATATGCACTCTGACTCTATAACCAAGACTTCTATAGTCCATGATCTCGAGCCAAATGCATTGAAACATACAAGGCATACACAGATGAAAATGCAGGAACATTTAACAACAATAACTCTACTTCGTTCATTAATAAGCATTCAACATAATCAACATGTTCATAAGAAAATACTTTGCAGAAATAACACAATAGATAATACTTATCTTGAAGATGACGTTTTCTTGCAACTAGCTATGTCGTTGCAACGTTCCACCCAACCATAGGCCAGTGTGTTCATCAATCTCTCAACACCACTTCCACCCACGAGTTGGGCATGAATTCCAAAAGGAACTAGGGAATAACAGACTCACACATGGCAAGCACAGAACACACAGTTAAGACAACATATGGGTTTTACAGGCTACTCATCCAAGCCATCGCACAATTGGGTTCATTAGACTGCAGACAACAAGCTAAAAACACTACTAGGTTTCATAGTTTACTTAGCCAAGACAACAAATAGTTGGGATTCTCATAAAGCACACAGTCAAGCCAACATACACATTAAGGACCAACCAATCCAACAGATCGGTTTCACAAGCTACACAGCCAAACAATCATTCACAGTTGGGTTTCACGGGCTATCCACCTAAGGATTACACAGATAGCCAAATGAACACCAAGACACAGCCAAGCCAATATACAATTGGGTTTCAAAGGCTGTTAGCCAATCCAATCTCCTTTGGGTTTCACAGTATGCTAAGGAAGTGGAAAGGTAGAATGACTAAGCTAGTGGCCCACTCAAGATATAGGGACACCTCCACAAGATCTATCTATCCTAGTATCCACATTACCTTCACTCCAACACAAGGAAGCATCCCATTCTCTTCTACACAGTCCCTCGGGCTATGCCTTCTCTTCCAGTGCTCTTCAGGGTGTGCAGTGAATATTCACTAGCCACTCTAATCCTTTTGTGAGGTTCCTCTCTACACTAGGTTTATTAAGCCCATTCCTCTTCTCTTCCACTCCTAAGTCTTGTATACAGTCCATACCCAAAACCAGGGCAACATAAAAGCAAACACAGGGAGACACAACAACACAAGATTCCCTCTGCAAAAACACAATGGAACCACACTTTCGTGACTTAGGGTAGCGAACCCCCAACAATGCGCATCTCCAGAATGAACGTGCTTGCACAACAACCATGCGTGAATGAACCCAATTCGCCTGGGATGAAATATTAACCAAAAGGTTTTGCGTGACCCACGAAAACGATAGACTGGTCATGTATTCCATGGTTTTCTTACATCAGAAGCAAGAACACAGTTTCCTAGACTACAGACTTGCAAGCTTTCTCATATACACAACCAGGTTGCCATGCCTTACTCTACCCAAGGGATTAACTACCTCAACCAACTTCTGGAAGAAATGAATGATTGAGGACAAAAGACAAAAAGGTAGTTGAGGGTTCATGGGTTTCCCCATCGACATTTGGTCTTACCCTATTGGCTCAGGGGGTTTTACTAACTCCCCTCCCTATCCCTTATGGAATCATGCCCCCATATCTTTCACTTTGTAGTCCATAGCTAGTTGTGGTATTTTATTAATATCATATTTATATGGTGTTCCAAAATATATACTATGCTTGACTTAGCACCAAAACCATCGGTATCAATCTTGATCACAGATACACACAACACCAAATCAATGGTAGGGCCTTCTCCTTGAGCTCCTTGCCATGATTTACATATAATATATACATCATGTACAATTTTAATACCATGGGGTCAAAACTAGGGTATTACATTCCCCTCCCCCTTCATTTAGCATTGTCCTCAATTCTTTACAAAATTGAACAAAATTGCTCTTGGGCACTATCCTCAGTGCTCTGCAAAATGGAACAAAAATGGATGTGCCAATCACATGGCATCCTCCAGCTCCCATGTAGCATCTTCAGGACCGTAGTGCTCCCACTGCACCTTCACATGTCCAACGGCTCGATTCCAAAGCACTGTGACCTTCTTATCGAGGATGTGCAATGGCTTGGTTTGGAACTCTCCCTCGGGTTCCACCTGAATCACATCCCAATTTATGACATTATTAGGATCATGTACATATTTCTTAAGAAAAGAAACATGAAAACCATTATGAGCTCTAGTTCTAGCAAAAAATGCAATTTTATATGCAACTGGACCTATTCTTTCAAGCACTTCAAACAACCCACAATATCTAGGTTACAACTTGGAACAACTTCCAAGCTTCAAGGAACTCTTCCTTGCCCTCACTATAAGATAAACATGATCCCCAGTACCAAACTCTCTATGCACTCTATGCTTGTCTGCATATATTTTTTGTCTATCTTGGGTTTCTTCCAAGTTCTTCCTGATATTTGCAACCTCTTGCTCCATTTCCTTGAGAAATTCTGGACCAAGCACGATCCTGTTCACTGGATTATCCCATGTCACTGATCTTCTACACCTTCTTCCATACAAAGCTTTAGATGGACTAATTCCTAATGATGCTTGTTGTCCATTATTATATGCAAATTCTACCAAGTGTAAATAATCTTCCCACTTTGATGGTTTTTCCATCACATACATGCGAAGCATGTATTCAAGAAATTGATTCACTCTCTCTGTCTTCCCATCAATATGAGGATGGTAGGTAGTGATGAAGTTCAACTTTCTACCCAAATCTGCAAACAACCCTTCCAAAAATTGGAATTAAACTTGGGATCTCTGTCAGAAACTATTGCCTTAGGAAATCCATGCAATCTGAAAATCTCCTTCATGAAGATTTTTTCAAAAGAATCAGTATTATACGTGCTATTAATTGGTATAAAATGTGCTTCCTTTTTCAACTTGTCCACCATGACCATGATGGAATCATGTTGTCTCCAAGTCATTGGAAATACTGTAATAAAATCCATTGAAACAACTTCCCATTCCCATTATGGGACTGACAAAGGCTGCAATAACCCTGCTGGGTGTTGATGCTCAACCTTTACCTACTGACATTTCATGCATTTAGAAATATACTCAGCAATATCATTTTTCATTCCTGTCCAGAGATAATGCTTTTTGGCTGTAGCAATTGCTTTCTGATATCCTGGGTGGCCAGAATATGGAGCTTGATGGATCTCATCCATAACAATTCTCCTCAAGTCTGCTACATCTGGAATATAAATTATTCTCTTATAGTTAAGAATCCCATCAGGATTCTAATTTATATCCCTCATACTTCTTTTCAAGGCTTTGTTGCTGCAACTTGTCCTTTATCTGCATGCACATTTCATCCTCAGCAGTATAATTAACAATCTGTTGTCTCAATTCTGATTGGAAAATACTAAGAGATGCCACATGCATCTTCCTGCTGAGTGCATCAACCACTTTATTCTCTTTTCCTTTTATGTGTTTGATTTCAAAATCAAACTCACATCAAAAATCCATCCATCTAGCTTGCCTAGCATTTAGAGTTGGATGATCAAACAAATATTTCATACGACAATGGTCTATCCTTAACTCAAACTTCCTTCCCATTAAGTAATTCCTCCACATATTGAGAGCATGTACTATGGGTGTAAGCTCTAAATCATGGGTGGCATAGTTCCTCTCATAATCCTTTAATTTTCTTGACTCATAGCATACCACATGGTTGTCTTGCATAAGAACTCCAAGTCCTTGATTACATGCATCAATACACACCACAAAATCGTTTTTTGGGTCTGCAATTTTCAGAATTGGTGCACTTGTAAGAATATTCTTCAACTGTTGGAATCTCTCCTCACATCTTGGTGTCCATTCAAACTTTATCCCCTTCTTTTGTAAAGAAGTGATGGGATGTGCAACCTTGAAAAATCCTTCAATGAATCTCCGGTAATATCCTGCAAGCCCCATAAAATATCTTACATTTGTCACATTTATTGGGGTTGGCCAATTGATAATGGCCTCAATATTTTCAAGGTCCATATATATTCCTTCATCTTAGATAATGTGACCCAAATAGTGAATTCTATCTTTATATAAATCACATTAGCTCAACTTTGCATATAGTTTATGCTCCCTTAGCAATTTCATAGTCATCCTCAATTGTTCTTCATGCTCTTCCTCATTCTTAGAATAAATAAGAATGCCATCAAGGAAAACAAGAACAAACTTGTCTAGATACCCACTGAAAATACTATTCATGAGGCACATATCATAGTGCCCATACCTTGTTCTAAAGGTTGTCTTATGAATATCTTCATCTTTGACCCTTTTAGATGGTAACCAGACCGCAAGTCAATCTTGAAAAATACCTTTGATCCTCTCATTTGATCAAAGAGGTCATCAATTCGAGGTAAAGGGTATTTATTCTTCATGGTGACTTTGTTTAGTTGTCTATAATCAATAGACATCCTAAGTGTACCATCTTTATTTTTCACAAATAGAATGGGTGCTCCCCAAGGGGACACACTTTTCCTGATATACTTCTTCTCTAGCAATTCTGGTGTGCTCATCCTGTAGGGTGTCTTAGACACTAGTGCTGCTCCAAGAACAAGGTCAATTGTAAAATCAACGTCTCTCTTTGGAGGAATTCTTGAAATATCATCAGGAAAAACATCCCTAAATTCCTACAAAACATGAAATTCCTCCAACCTAGGAGTTTCATTCTCTGCTGCCTCCAAAACGTGGGATGCATACAACTGGCAACCTTTCCTACTGAACTTCTTCAACTGCATTGCTGAAATATGCCTAATCGGAAATCACCTTTGGAATGTCTCTTACAACCCTTGGGTTTCCTTCTTCATCCATGCATTCAAAAGTCTTTTTCTAACAATCAAGCTTAACTCTATGTGCTTCTAACTAGTCCATTCCATTGAGAATATCATAGGAACCAAGTGGAAGAATATTTAGATCTGCATAGGTGACTAACCCATCCATATCCAATTGACATTTCTCTACCACTTCACTAACTTTTATTTTTGTTCCAGTGGCTAGTTGAACTAACCATGATTTGCTATGATTTAACTTCTTGAAAGAACAAATATCAACAACTCTAGGAGTAATATAACTATGAGTAGATTCAAGGTCAATCAAGACATAAACAGATTGCTCAACAATCTTACCAGCAACTTCAACCACAGTTTCCTGATGATCTGCTTGATGGTCCTCTAGCACTATATAAATTCTAGGGATAGTCCTTGCTACTTGACCCACAGTTTCAACTTCTTGGATGTTGTGAGATTGATTCACATTCCCATTCTCTGGTGGAAAATTCCTATGCATATGGTTTTCTCCACATCTCCAGCATTGGAGTGGTTCTCTGACCTCTTTTGGATCCCTTGGTCTATCTTTCATCACTCTAGTTGGATGATTCACAACTTGTGATGGTTTCATTTGCTGATTTCTTAAGTGAGAAGGTTTGAAACCTTTCTTTCTTTGAGAAAAATTCTCATTCCTCTTGTCCTTCCATGCCTTGTGATGATCAGGTTTTCCTTTGTTATGATCATAGAAATACTTGGCCTTTCTGATGGCCTCTTCTAGAGTTCTAGGCTCATCAAACTCAATCATGTCTTTGTAAAAATGAGGCAACCCACTCATAAAAAGATGGATTTTCACTTTATCATCGCTGATGTATCTGACATACCTCAACAGCTCCAAGAACTTAATTGCATACTCTTCCATGGTCAGTTGCCCCAATATGATCTCATGAAACTATTTAATCTTGTCATCATAGTACCTATCAAAGAGGTACTTTTTCTTGAAATACTTCTCGAACTGCTTCCACACAATCCTCCTTTCATTGATCTTCTTCATTTTCCTAAAGTTCTCCCACCATATGGATGCTCTTACAACCAAGTTGAATATGGATACCCTATCCTTCATATTTCCAAAGTAGTCTTAGACTTGGAAATATTTTCTCATCCCAAGAAGCCAATGTTCATCTTCTTGATTGTTCTTTACCTCACCATCAAAAGTAGAAGGCTTATCCTTCTTGAATTCATCACGTGAACTTTTTTGGTAATGTATCTTCCTCTTATTTCGGTGAGATGAAGATATTGAACCCTCAGTGGATCCTTTAGAGTCAGATGATCCACTAGAATACCTATTCCTTCTTCTGGCACCACTCCTACTTCCTTTCAGATTTACTGACCAATTCCCAGAGTTTATCTGCCTCTGGATGTCTGTCAAACTCTTTAACATGGCTGCACTTAGATAATTCTGCTCTTCCTGAGCTTTAATCCTTCTTTCATTGCCTTCTGTGTAACTTTTCATCTCCACCCTTAGGCTTCTCATGGTGGCTACAAAATCTGATGGAGTCTCTTGATATCATCTCCAATTGGACTCTATTTTATCATTTCCAACTCTAATGTTTTCCCCCATAGCATATTCCCCATGATCAGAGGGATCATGTGCATCATTCATACTATAGGTTCTCATGGCTAAGCCAAAAACCCATCTTTTCAATCTGCACTATGATCCTGCAAAAATGCGTTAACAAACATATTGTGAGCTGCACAATAATTCAAGAATTTAAACACACTAGTTAGTTGCAATGTTGCAACCAATAGTTCTAAAAACTATTCACTTGGCCCATCTAGGCCCAATGTTACAACCATTAGCTCTGATACCACACTATCACGTCCCCTCCCTCATTGGAAAGGAATGCTACAGCCTCAAATGCCTATGATATACCACAGTGTCCATGAACCCGGTTCGCATATTGTCACGTCCCCACCCCTCGTCTCGACGATGGAGAGGATGTGAACAACACTGTTGTTGCTATCAAATGGGAAATCTAGCCCCATAATGTATAAAATAAAATGCATTGAAGTAAATACATACACATCCAGATGTATAATTCATTAAACAATAGAAGAAAATACATCATTCACATTCAATCATTCAACATGTTCATGATAATTTACAAAACAAATACAGTTGCATAGTTAAATACAAGAAATATTTATCTTGAGAAGAAGCTTCCCCGCAACTAGCTATGTCACTGTAACATCCCCCCCAACCATAGGCCAGTGTGCTCATCAATCTCTCAGCATCACTTCCACCCCTGAGTTGGGAACGATTTCCACAAGGAACTAGGGAACAACATGCTTACAAACAACAAGACCATACACCCACAGTGAAGCCAACACACAGTTGGGTTTCACAGATTGTCCATCCAAGCCAATAAATAATTGGGTTTCACAGGATATTAAGGAAACAAGCCAATAACATAGGGGTTCCTTGGACTTACTCAACCAAGCCAACAATCACATCCAACCACAGTCAGCCAATTAAGAAATGGCTTCCTTGGACTTACTCATCCAAACCAACCTTATAATCAAACCATAGTCAACCATCTAATAGATGGGTTTTCTCAGACTGCTAAGGCAACAACTAATAACATAGGGTCCTTCGACTTACTCAGCCAAGTCAACACCAGGATTCCCTTCTCAACAAAATACGAGTTCTGGGTTATAGAGATACGTTTGGAAACCACAATAGAATTGGCAGATGGGGAAAAACAACCTAGAGGAGAAAATTGTTTCAGGGAACGTCCTTGGGCTTCACAGAGGTAAAAATGGTCTCATCAAACCCCCAATTTGTGGATCTAAATTTAGAAAAACGTCTATGGAATTACGGGAGCAAAAATGACCTCCCCGAACCCACAGATCGCGAATCTCATCTGGACATTCATGCAATAATAAGAAAATAGATTTCCCAGCTTTGAGAAAGTGAGGAAATGATAGAAGAACATGAGGGAAGCTCCTAGCTTGATCATAGGGGAAAAACAACCTCTTCCGAACCCCAAATTGTGGGCGCCTTCTTCCCATTCTCCCAGCAACACAGAAAACAAATTCTTGGCATGGAGAAGTGAAGAAAATGACAAGAAATCATGAAGGGAAAGATCTTAGCCACCTTCCACTGTGTGAGAGAGCCCCAAACGTGAATGAGAACTGGTGAGGAATGAAAGACATGGGTGAATAATGGCTTGGACCTACATTTCCAAGAATTTACTTTCCCAAGAAGTCAAAAACACGTTTTCCAAAAATGGGTAGCTTCCCAAATTTGAATTTGACTCCCATACTCTTCCCATCCCCATGCATTAACTTCCCCAACCAATTTCTAAATGACTCAGCACAAAGGACAAAATGGGTAGTTGACAGTTTTAAGGGTTTTCCCTTGACATTTGACCTTTCTCCATTGGCTCAAGGTTTTTAATATCCCCCCCCCTCCCTATTCCTTGTGAAATCATGCCCCCATCTCTTTAACGTTGCGGTGCATATCTAGTTGTGGTGTTTTTATTAATTTTCATTTTTACATGATGTCTCAAAACATATTGTTCCTGGCTAGCACATAAACCATCGGCATCGATTTTAACTGTCGAAACATAAACACTAAATCCATGGTGGGGCCTTTTCCTTGAGCTCCACACCACAATTTAATGATGCTATTTACATCATATGTAATTCAATACCATGGGGTCGAAACCGGGGCACACATTCCCCTCCCCCTTAGGGTCGAAACCGAGGTATTACACATACAACTAACTAATATGGAGAATTATTCAAAACTTATTAATTATTTCTCTTTAACATAGTCATGGGTCATGTAACATCCCTTAACCTTTACACTCGGGCTTAGAAACCACTGTAACAGTTGTTTTGCCCTTGACAAATCCCTTCTGCGACCGAAAAACCTTTTCCGCACTGAACCTGTCCTTTCCGCACTCCACCTTCCACATTCGGCCCCTCCTCCCTTCGCTTGCGAAACTTGGGAATCAAAAACATAAAATTTGATGAAAACGTTCAACCGCTCTTCCACCTTCCGCACATCCGATTTCCTCCTTTTCGACCTCAGAACTCAGGAATCAAAGGACCAACAACTCGATACCTCGACTTGTCCACTTTCCGCATTTCGAATTTCGTCCTTCCACCTTCCGCTACAGAACTCAGGAATCAGATAACCCACAGAATGATCACTTGTCCTTTGATTTTACTGCCTTCCGACTTCCTCCCTTTCACCTTCCGCTGTGGAACTTGGCAGTCAAAAACTCAACAAAACGACTACCTGTCTTTAGTGCTTCTGCCTTTCCACCTTCCAATCCCCACAGCGAATTTTGGAAATCAAAAGTCCAACGTTTCCTTAGTACTTTTACCCTTTTTCTGATTTTGTCTTCTGCCATCCACAGGTGGATCCCAAGAATCGAAAAACCAACATTCTGCCTTGCTCTCAATTGCTCTTTCCTCCTCCCGCCTTCCGCATTCCGTAGGAGGATTTCGGGGTGCAGAAACACTTAAGTCAGATGCATTATGACTCTGTAACCAGGCCTTCTAGCCTCCATGATATCAATCCAAATGCATTCAAACTTATAAGGTATACACACATGCAAATACAGGAACATTTAACAACAATAACTCTACTTCATTCATTAATAAGAATCCAACATAATCAACATGTTCATAAGCAAATACATTGCAGAAATAACACAACAAAGAATACTTATCTTGAAGATGAAGTTGTATCGCAACTAGCTATGTTGCTGCAATGTTCCACCCAACCATAGGCCAGTGTGTTCATCAATCTCTCAACACCACTGCCACCCCCGAGATGGGCATGAATTCCACAAGGAACTAGGGAACAATAGACTCACACATAGCCAGAACATAACACATAGTCAAGCCAACAGATGGGTTTCACAGGCTACTCATCCAAGCCATATCACAGTTGGGTTCATCAAACTGCAGGAAACAAGCCAAAACACTGTTGGGTTTCACAGGCTACTCATCCAAGAAAGAAAATAGTTGGGTTTCTCAGACTACACACAGTCAAGCCAACATACACATTAAAGACCAGTCAAGCCAACATATGGGTTTCATAGGCTACACAACCAAGCCATCATTCGTAGTTGGGTTTCACAGGATCTCGAGACAAGGATTACACACATGGCCAAATGAAAACCAAGACACAACCAAGCCAATATACAATTGGGTTTCACAGGATGTTATCCAAGTCAATCTCCTTTAGGTTTCATAGGCTACTAAGGTCGTGGAAAGGTAGAATGACTAAGCTAGTGGCTCACTCAAGAGCTAGAAACACCTCCACAAGATCTATATGGCCTGGAATGCACATTACCTACACCCCGATACAAGGAAGCATCCCCTTTTCTACTACACAGTCCCTCGGGTTATGCATTCCCTTCCAGTGCTCTTTAGGGCGTGCAGTGAAGATTCAACAGGAACTCTTATCCTTTTGTGAGGTTCCTCTCTGCACTAGGTTTATCAATCCCATTCCTCATTTTTTCAACTCCTAAGTCTTGTATACAGTTTAGACCCAAAACCAGGGCAACATAACAGCAAAAATAGGGAGACACAACAACACAAGCTTCCCTCTACAAAAACACAACAAAACCACTCTTCCACGACTTAGGGTAGCGAACCCCCAACAATGCACATCTCCAGAATGAACGTTCCTCCACAACAACCATGCAGGAATGAACCCAATGCCCTTGGGATGGAAGATTAACCAAAACGTTCAACGTGAACCATGAAAACAACATACTGAGCATGCATTCCATGGTTTACTTACATCAGAAGCAAGAACACAATTTCCTAGACTACAGACTTGCAGGTTTCCCCAGACACACAATCAGACTGCCATACCTTGCTCTGATCAAGGCATTAACTGCCTCAACCAACTTCTAGAAGAAATGAATGATTGAGGACATAGGAAAAAAAGGTGGCTAAGGGTTCATGCTTTTCTGCATTGACATCTAGTCTCACCCTATTGGTTCAGGGGGTTTTACTAACTCCCCTCCCTATCCTTTCTGGAATCATGCCCCCATTTCTTTCATGTTGCATTCCATTGCTAGTTGTGATGTTTTATTAATTACATATTTACATGGTGTTCCAAAATTTATATTGTGCTTGACTTAGCACCAAAACCATCGGTATCAATCCTGATCACCGATACACATAACACCAAATAAATGGCAAGGCCTTGGCCTTGAGCTCCTTGCCATGATTTACATACAATATATACATGATGTACAATTTTAATACCATGGGGTCAAAACTGGGGTACTATAGTTGATGATTATGAAAACTGTAGAGGGTAGGGAACTTCACACCGCCACCCATCATTTGTCTTAACACACAACATATTTCTCCCCTTTCCTCCCTATAACCCCATATAGGGGTTCTGCCTCTGATATTTGAAGGAGGAGGTTTTTGGAGAAAAAACTTGAATGGATTTGAGGTTATCGAAGGGACGCAACTACAGGGAAGATCTATTTTTCTCCAACAGGTTTTTTTTCAATAGCAGAAGGCTCCAGCATCTGGGCTTGGCCTTCATCTTGGAGTTGTAGGCTAACATTAATAGTAAATGATGGAGGGCTTGAGATTGATCTTGGAACAAGTAGGCTAACATTAATAATAATAGATGGAGGGATTTGGATTCAAATTGAATCCGCCAAGCTAACATTAATTGTCAATACTTTAACAATTAGAGCAAACGAATGCAACACAGTAACTAAAATGGTTAAGTAAAAAATTTAGCAAAAATTGTTTTAAAAATTGCACAAACCTACAAAATATATTGTAACTTATAGCAACTCGATTTACAAACAATCCACCAGATCTGGTTACATCAATATATATTTTCTCTTATTTAATATATGTACATACAATGCAGAAGCCATGGCGGACTTGGGTATTAACAAAATAAAACATCTATGTGTAATATGATTTGTTTTAATTAGATATCTATTATTTACGGATTGATACTTGATAAAAAGAGAAACAAAAGAAAAGTTTATAAATTAAAAAAATAAAATTCAATATTATAAAGAATATATGTAGGCACTTGGCAGCTTCTATCGAAATAGAAAAAAAAAATTGACACAACAAGTTGACATTATGAAATTTATTTAGAAAGACAATTTTCCTTCAAGCTTCCTACCCAATTATATGTAGAATATTTCACAATTTGTGAAATATATCTTTTCTAACTCCATCATAGCTATTTTCCCACACCATGATGTATCTAATCTTGTACCATTTTGGGGTGTCGGTGTAGCTCGTAGGCTTCCCCGTAATATAACTTTTCACAACAAACCAAACCAACTTGACTAACAAAAACTCTTTTGACATCAACACCCTCTAATTTATGATATTAACATAGAGGATGAATTTAGTCATCTTAATGTAGATCAAACCCATTCATTGCAAGATCAAGAACACCTACACAATTGATAGTCAATCCTCATTTGAAAAATTCTTGAAAAGATAACCTTGGAAGACTATTCAACCCAAAAATTAAGCCTATCAAACATGATCTAGAAGCATTTGAGGATCCCAAACAATCAACATAAAAATACCGTGGTTATTTCCTGCCAAATGTCTACCATGCTTAGCTTCAAACATACCCAAAACAGAGCATGATGAAAATTTCCATCATGTATTTCTTTGTAGTCTTGATTTCAGATCTCTGCATTAGGTTTTTTGAACAACTTCCCAAACTCCCAAATCAAACTGAAGAAACCTAGAAATTTGGAAATAGTAGTGAATTTCCAAGGTTTCAAGAATTGGCGATTCAATGGCTTTGACACCCTTGGAAGATGGAATTGAACTTTTCAAGTTCTTTCAAAGTTAAGAAGAATGGAAAGAAACTGTATACAATTCTAGAATTACTAAGAATGAAAAGAAAGTTACTCAGGCTTCTTAGAGGGTTTAAAGTAGTGAAGGATTATTTATAGATTACTCAAAGAATCTCCATATGGACAATAAACATCTACAATATTATAGCCTTATTGATCCATAGTTTCAAGAAATTACTTTCATTTTTTGTTTTGAATTTTGGAAGACAGTGATAGGTAAAAGAAAATTACTTCCTGTAATACCCCCAAGACAATATTATTTCAATTATATTTGTGAAAATAATTTCAAAACAATTATTTTTGTAAGAATTAATTAGAAAATCGAAAATACTCACAAGAGGCGTGAGTGACATTTTGCACAACAAACTATTATTTTATTATAAATAAAAGGAAAAGACACTTGTAAAATTTAGTTACATGAGGGGAAACCACCATGGCGCAAGGGAACATGTGTAAGCAAGAAAGAGAGATCTTTACCAATCAAATCCAATTTAGAACTCAAAAAACAGACAAGATCCTAAATCATATGGATTTATGGATTGATTGGAGATTTGATTGGATGGCATAAGACCTAAGNGTCCACCATTAAGCTTGTTACGGAATCTGAAATAGAGTGACGTGTGGAAGCTTACTTGTTGTAGCTTGTTACGGACTCTGAGAGAGAGTGTCACATGGAAGTTTACTTGTTGTTCTAGTGTGCATGGTGGTGATCTAGCTCGGGGATGGAGTTGGGATCATAGTGGTTTTACGGTCCTCTCCTATGGTTGGGAGGAACTGATTCTCCAAGTATTTTTCTGGAATTCTCTTCAAGTAGGTGAATCTAACCCCCCTTATACTTGTTTTTGTTTTTCTTATTGATGCAGAAATTTCTGGTGTATATTTTGGGGTTGTTACACTTCCCAGTCAAATAACTTGATCAGATCTAAAGTCCCAATGTAATATGACTCGAACTTGGAAACAACTCAGAAAACCTAAAGTGGACAATCAACTTGTTCGGTGCAGAACTCAGAAGTTACCTGGTTTATTAAGAAATATAGAAATGTATGCTCAAAGCATTCAGGAAGATAAACTTGGAGAAACTCGACAAAAATCAACAAACTTATTGAGAAAACTAAGTCAGACCAATTTCGACTGGAACTTTGTCTTGGCTTACTAGCTTGGAGAGTAGATTCAACTTGGAATTATTCGCAAAGTAATAAAGAGTCATGTTTTGGTGTAATTCAGATCAATAAGCAATCATTGTCACATTATAAGATTTATTATATAATGCAATTTGTGCCATGTAGAATACTAGAAGTTGATTGCAACTCCGAATTCTAAATCTTCAAAGTTTTAGCAAGAACTAAGATTGCAAGCTTTTATGGATGGAAAGTTTGATATTTGTCCCACCATAGTGTGATTGAAGCTTCAATCCTTCAGTGAACCTCAATTATGAATATGGCATATCCTAATTCAGAGGAAAATACATGCTTAAAATCGTATGCATCTAATTTGAAAGTGATTCTCAAAACAACATTACATGAAATATAGGCGTATCATAAAATAATAAACCTTGTTGAGTTATAAATTAGCCAATGAAATGTACATACACATATTCCTGAAAACTAACAATGTGTAAATTTTTGTTTCTTTTTATTTGTATAACAAAAAATCATTTTACTAAAACTGTAGGAAGATATGGCTAGAAGACGATCCCCTACCCCACTTGCATGGATTGAACATAATAATGAGGATACACCAAATAATAACATTGTTAATAACGAGATCCTACAAAATAGTAAGGGATTTACAAGAAGAAATTATGAATTTTAAGACTTAGCATGAAAGGGTACCAAAAACCCAAGAAGACTTAAATGAAGCCCTACTATATAAACTGAATGAGATAACTAATGAAAAGAGGAAAAAGAAACGTAGTCAATAAAATTCATCCTTTGACTGTCCTTACTCTAACGAAAGCCATCTATCTAGTGAATCGAAATATTCTATTGATAGCTCCAAGGGCAGACATAAGAAGAAAATAAAATATAAATATGAGCTAAGGGGAGAATTAAAAAAAATAAAGCCTCCTACTATTGATGGAAAAGTAAAAAATGGAGAACAAGCTGAGGCTTGGCTCTCCGAGATGAGGAAGTACTTCACTCTGTATAATTACTCCAACTCTATGAAGGGGAAAATGGCCATCTTCAATCTAGTCGGAAAGGATGAGAATTGGTGGCAAGACTTAAAAAGATCAAAAGGAATTAATAATAAAAAAGTAACCTGGAACTGGTTTAAAAAGGAATTCAAAAAGGAATACCTCTCAGAATATTACTACAGAAGGAAAGCTAATGAGTTTTATGAGCTAAGATTGGGATCCATTGCTATGCATGACTTATGTACTAAGTTCCTATCCATGTTAAGAAATGTGCCTTACCTAAACAAAGAAAAACCTATAATACAAATATTTATAGGTTGCTTGCCAAACTTTTATAAAGAAAAATTGGAGTTTGATGAACTAAGAACTTTGTATGAAGCAACGAGGAAGGCCAAAGTAGCATATGATCAATCCAAGAGTAAAAGTGAAAATCCTTATCATTTCAAGATAAGAGATGGAAGGAGTTTAAAGAGAAGAGAGTTCAAACATTTTAATAAACATAAGATTTTTCAGAGAAATACCTTTAAAGACAAACAACAAACAATAGGAACAGATTATAAACAACCTATGAGAACTGCTAAGTATAAAGATAATCCTTTTAATAAGAAAAATGAAGAAATAAAAAGGGAACCTTTGCAGTGTTGGGGATGTGGGGGGAGTCAATTCTATCGGGATTTTCCTCATAAAAAAGATAATTGAAATATTCACACGATCCGAGAAGAAGACATAGTTGGAGATGTTGCTTGGAACATACCACAGATTAGCGTCGAGTTGGACAATCATCAAGTGGATTATGAACTCTCCGTGATTGTGGTAGATGGCAATATTCTTGACAAACATATTTCTATATTAATTGATTTTGGATCTACCCTAAGTTATATATCTATTAAGTTAGTAGATTGTGTAAAATGATAAAATATGATTTTGAAAAGTTGTGGTTAGTGCAATTATCCATCGAAACAAAAAGAAAAGTAATCGGTTTTATTTCTAGTAGTGAAGGTCATATGCAAGATTTCATTACAAAAGTAGATTTGAATGTTTTACCATTAGGATCTTACGATGTACTGATTATCATGGATTGGCTAGAAAAACATAAATTTGTGCTAAATTTCTTTGAGAAAACTTTTGATTGTATTGATGAAAATGGTGAAAGTAAAATGGTTAGAGGGATTCCAAAGAAGGTTCTTACTAGGAAAATATCTACCTTGCAATTGAAAAAGTGTGCTAGAAAAGGATGTAGGTTGTTTGTCATACACATCATAGAAACTAATGATAAGGAAATGAAACCTAGTTTAGAGGATCTTCATCTTTTACATTATTTTAAAGACGTCTTTCCCAAAGAGATACCGAGACTACCTCCAAAGAGGGATATTGAATTTACCATTGAATTGGTACCTAGAGCAGTACTTGCATTGAAGGTACCTTATCAAATGAACACACTTGAGTTGGTAGAATTAAAATTATAATTACAAGAATTAATAGATAAATAATATATCAGACCGAGTGTGTCTCCATGGAGAGTACCTGTCTTGTTTGTTAAAAAGAAGCATGGCACAATGAGGATTTGTATTGATTACACATAATTAAATAAGATGAAAATTAAGAATAGATACCCTCTTCCCCACATCAACGAATATTTTGACCAAGTATAGGGAGCGTCGGCATGATCTAAAACCAACTTGAGGTCTGGGTACCATCAAGTAAGGATTAAGGACGAGGATGTCCATAAAACTGCATTCAGAATAAGGTGCAACCATTACGAGTTCCAGGTTGTACCATTTGGCTGAACCAATGCCCCGACCACATTCATGTGTTTCATGAACAATAATCTTCGCATATACTTAGATAACTTTGTAATAATATTTATTGATGGCATATTAATATACTCTAAAAACAAAGAAGAGAATAAAGAACATTTAAAATTAGTCTTGCGGAACTTAAAAGAACATAAAATTTATGCAAAGTTTAGCAAGTGTGAATTCTTTCAAGATAAAATTCAGTACCTAGGTCATGTTATAACTAAGGAAGGTATTTCAATGGACCCAGATAAAATCAGGGCAATCAATGATTGGCCAATTCCTAAGGATGTATCTGGGAATTGATCCTTTATGGGAATCACAGGTTACTATCATAGGTTCATTGAGGGGTTCTCCAAAATTGTTTATCCAATAACTTCACTTAAAAATAAAGGAACTAAATTCATATGTTCTAATGACTATCAAGAAAGCTTTGAAAAACTTAAGCACTTACTAACCACCGCAGCTATTCTAAGAATTGCAAATCCATACAAAGACTTTGTAGTATGAACATATTCCTTCCTAGAAGGATTAGGTGGTGTGTTATTACAAGAGGATTATGTAATGATCTATGAGTCAATCAAACTTAAAATACATGAACGAAACTATGGCAACACATGACTTGGAATTAGCTGCTATAATACATGCATTAATTTTTGGAGGCATTACTTAATACGAAGAAAATTTACCTTAATGTCGGATAACATAAGCTTAAAATACTTATTTGATCAACAAAGCCTAAATGCTTGCAAAAAGAGGCGGTTAGCCTTCTTGAGTGAGTACTATTTTGAAATTAAATACATTAAAGGAAAAGAGAACAAAGTGGCAGGTGACCTGAGTAGGAATGCCATTCCACATGGTTCAGCTGCTTTCAACAGTTATAAAACAAGTCTTGAAGGTTTAATAAAATAACCAGCTAAAAATGATGAAGAGTAATTAAATATTAAAGAACAATTGGAAACAGATGACAAGGGAAATGATTTAGCTTATTCTATAAGTTCGAAAGACTTGTTAGTTTATAAAAATTGATTATACATACCAGATTTTGAAGAAGTTAAACGATTAATTCTAAATGAACTACATAAGAAACCATATTCCGGACATCCGGTATACCAAAAGATTATAACTAAGTTAAGAAAAGACTATTATTGGCCTAACATGAAGAATGATGTTGCAAATTACCTAGCTAGGTGTATTGAATGTCAATAAGTAAAAACTGAACATCAACATCCTGTCAGGTTACTGCAACCCTTACCTATTCCAGAATGTAAATGGGAGATAATAAGAATGGACTTTATAACGAGATTACCTATAAAAAAAAAGCAAAATGACTCAATAATGGTAGTTGTTGATAAGTTAAGTAAAGTTTCCCACTTCATACCTGTAAAATCTACTTTTAAAGCCGTTAATATAGCTGATATTTTTATGAAAGAAATATTACGGTTACATGGTATTCCAAAGGTTGTGATTTTTTATAGAGACGTGAAATTACTAATATGATTTTTGGAAATCCTTGTTTAAGGGTCTAGATACACAATTGAATTTTAGTACTTCTTATCATCCTCAAATGGATGAACAAATTGAAAGAACCAATCAAGTGTTAGAAGTTATGTTACGAATGTATGTAATGGATAAACCAGGTAAATGGGAAGAGTATTTTCATTTAGTAGAATTTGTTTATAATAATGGGTATCAAGCTTCATTAAAAATGATTCCATTTGAAGTTTTGTATGGTCGAAAATGTCGCACACCTGTGTCTTGGGTTAGCCCTGCTAACATGATTATTCTAGGACCCAAACATGTTAAAAAAACGGAAAAAATGGTGGAAGAGGTACAACAAAACTTAAAAGTTGCCCAAGATTGGCAGAAGAGTTACGCAGATTTAAAAAGAACTCCAAGAGAGTTCAACATTGGTGATCACGTATATCTAAAGATAAAGTCGAAGAAGAGTTATTTGAGTTTGGGAAGATGTTCCAAACTGGAACCAAGTATTATGGACCTTTCGAAGTGTTAGCTAAGATAGGACCAGTAGCCTATCAGCTTGCACTTCCCCCTAACATAAAAGTACACAATGTATTTCATGTTTCATTATTGAAAAAATATATACATGACTCATATAATTGTCGGGATGTTATTCAGGTAGAACCCAAGGGCAAGTTCCAGACCAAACCTTTCTGCATCCTAGATAGGAGGGAACGTATGCTACGGAATTGAGCCATCATTCAAATAAAAGTGTAATGGAAGCACTTCAGCCCTGAAGAGGCAACTTGGGAAATGAAGGATAAAATGCGAGAAACATATCCCTCCATGTTCTGGAATGAGCAAGGGAGCTCAGAATAAAAAATAAAAAATAAAATAAATAAAAGAACATCGAGGACAGTATTAAGAATAAGGCTGGAATAAATATAATACCCCCATGTCATTACTTTTATTTTTTATATTTTGAGAATTATTTTTATGTAATGAGTTATTAAAAAGTCAAAAAGTCAAGGTGACATTTGTACAACAAAACTATTGTTTTTATATTATTATGTAAATAAAAGGAAATGGCACTTGGAGAATTCAACTACATGAGGGAACACCACCATGGCACAAGAGAACATGTGTAAGCAAGCTAGAGAGATATTTACCAATCAAATCCAATCTAAAACTCAACAACCAGATAAGATCATAAATCATAAGGATTTATGGATTGATTGGAGATTTGATTGGGATGGCATAAAACTTGGACAAAAGCTATATATGGGTGCACTCAGATAGCACGAGATGCCATGTTGTGCATGGGGAAAACAATGCTGAGTGCATGTGTTGAGTGTTTTTCTATTCTATAAGTCCATCATTGAACTTGTTACGAACTCAAGGAGAGAGTTCCGCTTGGAAGTTTTGCTTGTTGTTTTAAGGTGCATGGTGATGATCTAGCTCGGGGGTGGAGTTGAGCTAGCTATGGAGCTACTCTCTTCTATGGTTGGGAGGATATAATTTTCAAGTAGCTATTTTCAACATTAATTTTCAAGTAAGTACCTTTGAATTCTATGGGCTAATTTGTGCAGGATATTGTTTTAAATATAAATTTTAGATCCCATTCTAATAGGTGATTTATCATTTATGTTTTGATGATTTTTTGTTCATTTATGATGTACGCATCTTTATATTTTATGATGATTTAAAATCTCGGTCATCAAGGTGTGTACTATTCAAAGTTTATTTACAGAATCTTTGTTCGATCTACATTGACATATGGATAGTCATAACTTAATCTAATAACCTGTATCTAGGGATTTCTCATACGTTTATGATTTATTGAATTTATTTATTTCGGTCTGCCAATTATTTATTTCAATATGTGCAATGGGGTTATACTCTGGTTTTTTTAATAAATCAGCTTTGATTCTCCAAATCGTTGTCCATCTGCGTTGAGTTTTCAGATCCCTGGAATTATATTACATATTTAAATTCAGACCCAACTATTACGGTTGATCTTCATTATCATATTTGGATGTGCATTATGTGTGTGTGTGTGTGTGTGTGTGTGTGTGTATTTATAACTCATAGCATTGTTTTTGTATGTGTGGACCCAATCTCTCAAAGCACGGTTTACATGCGTTTCATTTTTCATGTAATCTTCAATCAAACCTTGGGCATGCATGGATCCAGATAGCTTTATCCGTTTTTCTTTGTTTTTTATGCCTTTAATCTGTAGAAAGCATGTTGGAGGATAACTAGCAAACCCAATAGTTGCGTTTGATATAATTCCTTCTTAAAACTTGGATCTAAACACATGTTTGTCTGCATAAGATTCCTTGCCAGATTTGTGATCTAATAGTCTGCTTACGAGTTATGATTCATTTTTATATGTAAAATATATATATGCATTTACCTTGCAAACTCGATTTGATCCCAATTTAAATATTAATTAATCGGTGGTCCTTTTATCATGTTGGTCAACTTAGTTGAAGTCTGTAGCTGGTCATGCTTTGTCACTCTCACTGACATATTGAAGAGTTCACATCTCTGTAATGTAAACTAGTCGAATTAAATTTATGAACTTAAGTTTCTAAGTGGATAGTTATTACAGACTTTAATGCATAAGTCGGTAGCTTCACAGAGAAGTTATTTTGTCTGTCTATATAAAGAAGAAGAAGTTAGTAAATCTGTAGCAGATATTAAAAAGAGAATTGAAGTCTAGAGAAGAAGAAAAAAAATTGTGGAGAGTTCAAGAATATTAAGTAAGACTTGTGTCAACCACTTAAGACTTGTGTCAACAACAGAGTGGTTGACACAAGTCTTACTTAATATTTTGTCATATGATTTTTGTAAGTCTGTCGAATTATAATTGTGTCAAGTTTTACTCTGTTACCACCTAAGTTGTACTTAGTGGTTTTTTATCAAGTGATCCTGGTGAACCGGATAGGGTTAACTTGTTCGGACTTCAGAATACCTTTGGAAGTACTTCTGGGAAGTGCTTGTTGTACTATATCACATGTTCATACCCCATGGGGGAATTGTAATAAATGTTCTAGCATGATAGTGTCTGTAAAAGACTCGATCTCTTAGAGTTCATTTTTCAATCCGATCATCCCAGGGTGTTTTTTCTCTTGGTGATTATTGGTTGTTGAATAAACGACTGATAATTTCTGATTTTTTCACTCCATACCTCCAAAGTTGGGGTGGTCGGCTTGGCATTTAGGCCTATTGAGGTTATTAG